>JAECUM010023042.1:0-58032 GCA_016617855.1 Megalonaias nervosa | reverse complement strand
ATTTTGTGAAAAATGGAAAATGTCCTCTCTGTATCAGCATTAGAATGTGGTTCCCACATGTTTCTGTAATGTGTGGATGGAACACGTAAAACAATGTCTTAAGAATTTATTTTAATCCTTTATGTTTCAAATGTGGTATGTACAGTAGATGGCCTTCAAAACATGCATGTGTGTATAATGGCTTTTATTATAGATGCCATAGGGCTTCCAATGCACATGACACAGTCACACTACATGACTGCATGTGTCTATAATACACTGAACTCAGTTGCGCTACATGTCTGCAGCCCCACTTGGATTACTCATACACTACATAATCCATTTATGTACAATGGCTGTTAATACAGACTACCTGGGGCTACAAATACACTAGACTCTGCATATGTGCATAATGGTTCTGATCGTAGACCACATGGTGCTACCAATATTCTAGACACTGCATGTGTGTAGAATGGCTCCTTTTATAGACCCGTAAGGACCACCAATACATTAGACACTATATGTCGGCACAGGTGTATAATGTCTCTTGACATTAGCCCCCTGGGACTACCGATAACTGAACACAGTCACGCTGCATGTCTGCATTGGTGTATAATGTATATTGACATTAGCCCCCTTTGGCTACCCATAACTGAACACAGTCACACTACATGTCTGCATGTGTGTATAATGTCTCTTGACATTAGCCCCCTGGGGCTGCCAATACACTGAACACAGTCACAGTACATGTCTGCATGTGTGTATAATGGTTCTTCTTATAAACACCCTTGGGATACTCAGACATTAGACATTCTGTGTGTGTATAATGGCTCTTATTATGGAACCCATGGGGCTACCAATACACTAGATACTGCATGTGTGTAGAATGGCTCTTTTTATTGAACCCCTAAGGGCTGCCAATACTCTAAACACTGCAGGTATGTATAATAGCTCTTATTATAGACTCCCTGGAGTGTGTGTGTGTGTGTGTGTGTGTGTGTGTGTGTGTGTGTGTGTGTGTGTGTGTGATTTGGATTTTTAACATAGTTTTGAAAAATTTTAGGCATATGGCTACGAGGTCTGCAGTGTGGCAGTTTATAGTGATATCTAACACTGGGGCATCTTGCTGCAGACATGTAGCACCATACCCACTAAAAGGTCAAGTTCACAGCAACAAATAATTAACTGTTATTTGCTTCTTTGTCTGGGTTGTAACTTTTGAAACATATATATTATTTTCATAATAGTTTACCCAGAACTAGAACATCATGGCAAGATGATGTGTTGCATACTGGTCATGCTCCAAGCCCTAAGTCAAGGCCACAGCATGGAATGTGTAATTACGAGACTTGTTTCATCATCACAGCAGTATCTTTGAAACTGTTTGATTTCTTTCTAATGTAACTTTACCCAGATTTTAATTATGACTAAATCGTTTATATCACAGTCACTTCTGCTACCTCCAAGGTCAAGGTCTTCATAAGCGGAAGACTGAAGATAACTTGAATGTACTGTCCATCAGAAGTTTTCTTCTCACACAATAGCTTTTGAACAACTTCATCAAATATAATGTGTACCATTATGTTGTAAGGTTCATCAAATTGAATTTTTTATGTTGAACAAGCTTGGCAAGCATCCCTCATATAAATCTTGCCCTCGCATCACAAATTTCATTATTAATCAATACTTTTTTAAGGACACAATGGATTGAAGCCAAATGTAGCATAAGCCTCATGAAATAAAATTCATATAACATTACCTTTCCATCAACATTAGCTGACAGTTATTCCAGTTGCATGACTGAGAGTTTGAACTTGCATATTAAATCAGGGCTTCTTACATTTTATGTTTCCACTTGGCATCCATGACCTCAGCAAAGTTTCTGAAATGATTTTTTCCAAAATCATTACCCACACATGCACTTGTCATCCACACCTTAACTTTGTTAAGATGTGTACATCATGTACTGGTTTTGAATTAAGGCCCTGTATGTTTTGGATGATAAGAACTTTTTTTTTTTTACAATTCATGTCCAGTTAATTTATTTATCATTTCAGCTACTCATCCCACAGATGCGAAACCAGCCTGTTGATCAGAAAAAAGTTGAAAGGTTCAAGTTAGTCCTGGCAGAGTCTCTTATGTACATGGAAACCTACTTCCTGAAAGACCAGATGTTCCTTTGTGGTGATGATATATCTGTGGCTGATATACTGGGGCATGCGAGCTGATGCAACTTAATGCTGTCATGGAAGAAAAATTTTATGAATCCAATCCCATACTGGATGCATGGATGAAACGAGTCAAAGCAAGGCTCCAGCCTAATTTTGATGAGGCACACAAAATCACCTACAGAACGCGTGAGATCTATAAGAACACTAAAGACAGCTTGAATGCAAAGCTATAGGATTTATGAAGACAAAACATTATTCCATCACTTCACCCTCTCACAGGCTTGGGTGTTGCAGTCACTCATGTGACCATTACAAAGTCTGGCTGATAATCCTCAAAATAATCATCACTGAATTATTTGTCAAATTTTGAATGAAATTGACTTGTGATATATATATTTTGGCACAATGTCACCTGTTATATGGGTTAGAGGGATCTGAATGGCAGGTTTTCCGTGCTGCAAAACTTATAACTGGAAAATCATGGTCTCAAAAGAAATTAACTCTCTGAGACTTTGAATTAACTGTTGAGTGTCTGTTGTAATGCAAAAGATGCTGAAGATTGGACAAATAGTTTTGATATAATTTTCAATAATTACTTTTAATGATAATAATATATTACCTGCAATCTTTGCATCACTTTGTCTTCCCCTGGTGCTAGTCACCAATTCAAGAACATTATTCCCTCCTCCAATTAATAATTGGAGACCTAGAATAAAAGAACAATATGATCCCAATCTAATACTAATACCCCCTCCCCCTCTCAATGTAGATGCAGATTTTCTTTTCAAAGAAAATGATTGCTCAGTGTCTAGCATTACATGGCTATAGAGCAGTCCTCTCCAGTCCTTTTAAGTTCACTAAGGGCTGTATTATTGGGTTGGACTGATATCTTTCAGAACTAATCAGGTGCTTTGAGCTCCAGAGACCAGTCTCAAGATATTTAACATCCAGGTGGAACCGTTCATATTCTTTTGACTTTATCTAAACCTTTAAGCTTTGAGTGAAGCTTCCTTAAGGAACCTTACCCTTTAACTAGCACTCCTTCTCTCCCTAGCATTGGCGAGGAGAAGGATTTGTCAGTGGAAATGGGTTATTTATGTTTCATTAGAAGCTCATATTTGTTCTCTTTCATTGCAAATTTGGGTATTTAACCAGGATTCAGTTACTTTCAGTAGCTCCTGCTTTTCTTGTAATTCTGTCGAGTCTCACTCATATCTGTGCTAGGGATGATCAAGATATACCCCTTTGCCTAATTAAAATTTATGTATCTATCTAAATAAAAAGAGAAAAGAAAATGTCATGACCATCTTTCCTCCCCCCCCAATTGTTCCCTCTGATATGCCACTAGCCATGATCTTGAGATGTATTGCATGGGCTATATATGGAGCTTATCAGTCTCTCACTGAGAAAGGGTCAGTTTTTCATGAAAATCAAATCCCATGAACCTATTGATGTAATCTCATTCCACTAGCTTGTCATTTTGCCTGCAATCAGTGTAATGCCACAGTGAGGGCATTTATGCTTTGGGTCCAGTTGTATGAGTCAAATAAGTTGTCAAGCCAGTCTACAGTAGAGGATCCTCATGACAGTAGTACAGTTAGTTAGAGGATCATCATGACAGTAGTACAGTTAGTTAGAGGATCATCATGACAGTAGTACAGCTAGTTCACTTTGATGGCTTATTTTTTTCATGAGCCTCACATTTCGTTGCGGAGGTAAAACTAATTTTAATTATCCAGTACTTGCCACTTATTATTGCCCAATTCCCTCCTCCCTCGCTGCTCCGAAGTTCTTTCAGTCTTGGTCCAAACCAAAGAAGGATGATATTGTGATTGTAAAAAGCGGACTAAGGTATCAGACTGGGATAATGTTTTTTATTCTAGACTCTAATTACTTTATTCAGGGGAGATTACTCCCCTTGGACTGGGGACTAGCACTGGGAAATATAAAGCAATGCAATAATATCATGTAATTGTTGCATAATTAAAATTTGTTGTATCCCCCCCAAAACTACATCTTTATTCACATTTGTCTTATTTAATTACTTTAATGTAAGTTTTGTATCTTAACCCATGTGCTACCTAAATGCTGGGTCTGTGTTACCTGAATGCTGGGCATGGGTTTCCTGAATGTTTGGCATGGGTTACCTGAATGGTGGGCATGGGCTACCTGAATGCTGCGTCTGTATTTCCTGAATCCTGGATTTGGGCTCCCTGAATGCTGGGTCTGTGTTACCCGAGTCCTGGATTTGGAATACCAGAATGCTGGGTCTAGGCTTAGCTACCTGAATGTTGGGCATGGGTTATCTGTGTGCTGGACATGGGTTACCTGAATGCTGGGCATGGGCTGCCTGAATGCTGGGCATGGGTTACCTGAATGCTGCACTTGGGCTACTATACATCATATTGAATTAACTGGGATTCCACTGGGATAGTACATCATATTGTTCGAAATATAATAAAAGAAATATTTAACACTGTAGATTGTAATTATCATTGGCAAGCAAAAATGGACAAAATCTGCACTGACATGTCTTTTCCTCCCAATAAGCCTACTGGGCTATCAGCTGATCATGAAAAGTACTGGATTTGTTCTTAGTTTAGCTGGTAATAGACTATAGAGCTTATGTGATGGCCTGTTTTCCATCATCAATTAGTCCATTACCACACATTTCTTAATGTTGCTTCTCCTGAACTACATGGAGCACTGCCATGAAACTTTATACAAATATTCCTTCTTAGGTGTAGTTGGCCCTGAATGAAATTGGTGCTACTGAGAGATATAATACAGCCACCACAGTGGCCTTCTTGAAAATTGTATTATCACTACTCCTTCTGAATGCCCAGGATTCAGGAAATACAGACCCAGCATTCAGGTAGCCCATGCCAACATTCAAGTAGCCCATGCCCACCATTCAGGTAACCCAATTAAATATATTTCTACATCTCTGCTTCTTGAGGGCAGTTTCGTAGGGTATTTCTGTTCATTCTTTTCTTAAAGTATGTATGTTTTTTCATATCAAATGTGGCATTGCACAGAAAAATCCAAAGTTGATGAGAATTGGTTTTTGTGCAAATTATACACCACTGTACATCATGCTGATTTATTGATAAATGTGTATTAAAACTACATTATAAAGTATGATGTTTGTTCATTAGTAGCTCAGTTTCAAGTTCTGTAGAACACAGTATTGTTATTTAGTCTTTTGTAGATCCTACAAAAGCATCCCATGCACACATACACACAGTAAACTCTGTGTGTGTGTGTTTGATTTTTAATGTAGCTTTAACAATTTTTCAGTCATATCGCTATGATATCTGCAGTGTGGCAGTTTATAATGATATCTATCACTTGGGCATCATGCTGAGGACATGTAGCATTATGTCCCACCCAGTCACATTATCCTGACACCAGGCATTTTTGTAAGTTTTTGGTATGACCACCATTATCTGAGGTGGATGCTCTAACTGCTAGGCCACCGGAGCGGTCTAGTAGACAGGCTGAACTGATGAACTAATTTTTGTCGTTATGTATTCATAAGTACACCACAGATGTTTCACCAAAATTGTCAGATATATTCAAGGAAGATGCCTTCACTGAATCCTAATAAGATAGGAGGTTAAAGAAGTAAAGAAAGTGAAAAAGTCACAATTTGATCAAGGAATGGCATGTACATTATAATGGCAGTCAGATGTTCAGTATGTCTAATGTTTAATGGGGAAGGTTGAGTTTTTCATCCTTTCAATTAAAAAGCATCATTTTGGTTGTTCTAAACCTTGTACATGTTTAGAAATGTAGGTAAATATTTCAGTCCCAGGAGACAGAACTAAGTTTATTTGGCATAAAATCAGGTCATTGGAGGAGTGACCTAGTAATATGAGGAGACCAGCAGGGATAAAGCAGAAATAAAAATTAGTACCAACAGATGCATGCCTATTTCTCATTTGTCTTCTATACAGTAAGTGTAAGCCCTCAACAAACTTTGGTGAAGGCATATAGTTTAGAAATAAAAATTATTATGCAAAATCAGCTTTTCTTGACTTGTGATCTTTTGACCCCAAAATCAATAGCTTCTTTCATATGAAATGCATAAATTATGCACTTACTTTGGTGAAGTACATTGTTCATACTGACTTGTTTTTTGCAAAAGTAATATTTCTTTGTTAGTCAGTGACCTTGCCTCTGGATCTTTTGAACCCAAAACTGTTTGACCTCTTTGTGACTCCAAGTGCAAGCCACCCATTTAGTTTGGTCTGCGGTGTGATGTAGAACTAATGTTATTGCATGGAAACCATTTGTATTCTTTCAGTTACAGTGACCTTGAGGTTTTGACCCCAAAATTGATAGAGATCTTCCTTACCCCAAGTTCAAGTCATCCCTAACGTTTAAACTCAAATTATTGTGCGGAAAAGTATTTGTTAGTAAATTTTATTTATCATTTAGTTTTGTTCAAATCAAGATTGGACAGGTATGACCACCGGTCATATTGCCATCAAATAAATGACTATTTATGTCAGCCTAAAAAAGAATGGCTCTTGGGTTTTAAAGTTTGAAAATTATCATTGTAACGAATCTGCAACTAGATTATCATGTGAAAGGGTTTTCAGCCATCTAAATTTAGCAGAAGCACGGAATCAGCCAATTTTCAAATTGTTCCATTTTGTATGATCATTAATCATTCTGAAAAATTCTGTGTTTTGCATCTGCATTGTTTTCTTCAACATGCATTAATCACTCAGTTTGTATTGATTTTGCATTGAATTTGTTGTGTTTATTCTCTATTTTGATTCTATTTATTTTGCATTCTATTTATAGTCATTCAGCATTAATTATGATTATGTTATTGTTTCCCCTGTGAAAAGAAAACTTTCTTGTTCAGAGTCAAAAAATTATTTGACTGAGAAAGGATGCTCTGTACATATTTTCTTAAGCTATTTGTGTAGTCATGTGACAATCCCTTGATAATCTATAGGAGAATAGTTTTTTGGAAGCTGCCAAAAGAAACTGATGCAAGCATGTGTCCAAAAAGGGCCTGCAATACCAGACACACTTACTGACTTAAACATGTTGCAGACATTTAATTTCTATTAGTTATGAGAGATTGGTACATGATCTTAACCAGCTTAATCATGTTGCAGACATTCACAGTCTGTATGGGCTGTTCCATTAAAAAATACATGGGACCCAGGGAAGGCACTTTTAAAGTGGGGTACCCACCCATAGATGCCATTTAAAATTTCTTATCATGTTATGTGAAATCGAAGTACCCTGGCATATAGTTCTAAAAAAATGCCTTCCCTGGGTACTATATATGTTTAAATGGAACAGCCCTTATTTATAAGAGACAATTGCATGATCTTAACCAGTTTAATCATGTTGCAGACATTTACATTCTATTAGCTATTAGAGACTGGTGCATGATCTTAACCAGCTTTGCAGGTTTCCTAAGATTCAATGAGCTCAGGTCCTTGAGGTATTTTAGTATTTCATTTTGTAAGTACTACTTGTCTTGGAAGAATAGGAAAGTATGGAGCATGTGGAAATGGGGATGAAACTGTCATGAGCAAAGGTTCCGAATAATATGCCACTGAGATATTTGGAAATATCTATGCCAAATTTACACTGCTGGGTTACATAATATATCAAATAAATCAAGTTGTATCTTTAATAATAGAAACTAGCAGATACTGTCTGCGATACAATCATAAAAAGTGTTATGTGTGTGTGTGTGTGTGTGTGTGTGTGTGATTTGGATTTTTAATGTAGCTTTAAAAAATTTTCAGTCATATTACTACGATGTCGACATTGTGACAGTTTATAATGATATCTAGCACTAGGGCATCATCTCGCATGATGTCCCACCCAGTCACATTATCCTGACACCCGGCCCACCAGTGCTAAAACTAACCTCTTAATGTTGAGCGCTTATGAGAATGAAAAATATAAGGTCTGTTTTGCTGAAGAACACTCGCTCAAGCCTATTAGCTAAATATTGTTTTTACACATTCTCAGTTTAAATAGTAGTAAAATATTTATGTCAGTCTTGAGATACTGTAACCATGCAGTCATTCAAAATGATGAAATTCCTAGTGAACTCACATTTCTGTATCAGCACAATAGCAGCCTGTTTTCGTCCATTTGTCCATCTGTGCCAGAACACCTGGATCTTGGCTGCTGCCCAATCCCTTCGAAGGCTCTACTTCCATTGCCTATATCGCCTCCATACCCCCTGAATCTTGATGACTTGGTCCACCATGATCTTGGCTCTAGCTGAATCCAGGTTTTCAAGCTGCAATCAAAGGAATAAAGGACTATTAAGACTTAACCTTCTCTACATGCAACACTATTACCTTGAGGATACTCTTTAAAGCATTTTACAAAATTTTCCTTCTTTTTATATTTTTGCTGAACCAAACCTGCAGGAATGCTCCAGCATTATATATGATCTAAACTGTACCACTAAATAGTTACCAACAAGCCAGACCCATTTTGTATCCATTCTCCAAACAATTGGTTCTAATTTAAAAAAGGATACATTACAGCTGTTACAACTCCAAGCCTTAAATTAACAGAAAGAAGTGAAACAAACAATTTAAGTAAAATCAACAAACAATTTATTTCTCAAAGTTACAAAGTGAAAATTTAAGAGACACCGAAAGTATTGTGAATTAAATCCCAAATAATCCTAAATTTTCTATCACAAGTCCACAAATACAGAATGTTCCAAATGAATTCTGATAGTCTTTAATGTCCTGATGTACCACAATGATGCAATCCAGAATGTCTTTGAGTTCTCAATAATTCCAAAATAATTTGTTAATCCAATGTCAATGAGTGCTTAGTATCCAATAAATAATTTAAACAAATAATTTCTCTCAAATTATATTTGAACACAACTGTAAAATCAGATAACAAATGGATTTCAGAGATTGATCTAAGATAGGAATGAATTATTTGCTTATCAAGTCCCTATTTTACACATTTTCACTTGACCTAGATGTGAGTCATTCCAATGGAAAATTCCAATAAAATTGTAAATAAGTCTGTTTCTAGAACATTCTAAAGTCAAAAAGCTATGTGAATATTATTTTTACAACTTGCAACCATGGACAAATGTTAGCTACGTAAACATGTTTACAAATGAACATTATATTAAAGTACAATCTACAATTATGGACAAAAGTTAAGCACACAATATATAACAGCAGCATACCTTAACTTCCAATTCAATGAATGGATGATAATTAAAATTCAAATGCAATTTATCATTACTGTTGCAAATTTAATGTCACTGATCAATTGTTTCTATGTGTCTGGGCATTAGTTGGCCCCACTTCTAACTTGAATTACACATATTTGTATTGAGATAGGGTAATCATATTTGGTATGATGTTCTGATGATAAGAGGTTTTTGATCCTGAATGCAGTCCCATTTGGGGGTGGAGAGGAGTTTAAAAGTAACAGAATATTTGGAAAGTTGGAAAAACTGAAAGGTAATCAGTCACTCTTAAATCTGGCAGAGACAGTTATGTTGGTGCAAATTTCTATATAATTCACTATGACAAGTTGGCCATTGGACCACCAAACATTTGATCAATATACCAGCTGCAAACAACATAAACCCTGACCTGCCAATGCATCATGTGATGGCAGATCTGGATCTATGTTGTTTATTGTCCTGATTACTCCTAACAAACTTTATTGAGTCAGATCTGTTTGGGCATTAAGAGCCAGCAGCTATGGGTCTATTTATTTTATATCTGAATTCAGCTTATATCTGAGTATATATAATACATAGAACACATAAAGATAATAACTTTTCCCATTAGGACATGTGTAACAAATAAGAGTCTCCCTCGGCAAATGGAATGCAAGTGCCAGATGATTTTATCAACATAGATGAAGATAAATTAGACTAGTCCCAGCATTTTACCACTATGGTCTTCAAAACTGTCTGTATTAAACAGGCTGACATTAACCAGTGAATCTAGTTGACAGATGATGGCGTATGAAGTGTGTATTTGTGGTGTCAGTGGTCAGGTCAGGAATGCATGTAAAGTATATTCTAGATACAAGATGATAATAAACTAATAAACTTCATGCATATTGATATCTGTGTTGTGTCATATGAAATAAACCAAGCAACCCACAAATCAAGGTTGGTGTGTTGTGTGTGTGTGTGTGTGTGTGTGTGTGTGTGTGTGTGTGATTTATATTTTTAACGTAGCTTTAACAAGGTTGGATGAGTAGACATGATGTTTGCCATCATTAATAAGAAGACACATGTTCTGGTACAATCCAGAGGGATTTTACTCCATCACTTTGTTTTTTACGTCAAGCTACAGCTGGTAAATTCTAAATGCTAAAAATGTCCTTGACGGAATCTTTCTTAATTTTGGCTGAAAATGGTAAAACATCTTGTGTATAGACAAATGGGTGTGCAGTGCTATGATGTGGGTGTGCAATGCTATGATGAGACAAGACTTGCATTGACTGAGAGTTGAAAATCATATCTTCTAAGATATTCAACTTGATCTTAATAATTGGAAGTCCTCATGGACATCTTGATATGAAGAAGATCACAAAAGTCTTTTCTTTAAAATCGGAGGTTAGCATCGACACCCAACCTATTCTCTTTTCTGATAAAGTTTAGGTTGATACCAATGACTAGTCAAGCAGTGCTTAGCACCCAACAGTAGATCTAGCAGTATTAGTAGTGTAGAAGTAGCAACAGGAAGTAGGGTATCATCAGCATCATCAAAAAAAGTACCATTTATGAGATGGGTCAAAGACTTGTTGCTAGAAACAACTACGCTGGATTATCATCACCAGTAGTGTTGGTTTCAGCAGTGGTCAAGTTGTTAAAAAAAAACTGCAATATAGTCCTTCTGATGACTAACAACACAGTATATTAAATCCATCTGGGAGGGTTTGGTGAGATAAATAGTATTATTATTATTATTACTAATGCAATAAAGTAGCAGATTGTTCAAATATTATGTTTTGTCAGTTAATCAGAATTTTGTGTTTGCATAACAAAGTCATCCCTCCCACAAATCCGGCATTGGTCATGAAGCTGTGTTCTAATAAAGTTGTCAAATGTCCCAGGAAGGTAACCTGTTGTGCAACAGCTAAAAGTCCTACAAGGTTGAGCTGAGCCCTTCAGCATGAAATATCTCTGAGATAAAAGCTGCAGAATGGATAATGTCAGTAAGGTAACAATTGGGCTCAAATTTAATGCTTGTGGTGACTGCTCTAACTTCATGAGCTGAAATACACAACAGATTCAATCAATCTGAAATTATTTCCTGATATACAGAAACTAAAAACCCATTTTATCAAGGATACAAATATCAGCAATGATATTTCTTCCCTTCCCTATTTAAGGGGCATAAAGAGCTATGATCTCCTTTCACATACTGGCTCACTTGTTGTTAAGTACCACTTACGAGCTCTTACTGGGTCCTGTACAAGACAACCTTGAGATGAAGTGACCAGAGTAAACAGGTGAACACTACAAAAGTCTGATTCCCCATTAACAGGAGCCTCTTCTTGGCAATGAAAGCTGGGGCCATCATGAGTTATACTGTTCCATCCTGTAGGTATTGCAAGTAGTTCAGGTCAACTGATAAAGCATGCATCTCACTAATTCTGCTTGCCATCACCAGTGCAGTCATCATTGGTTGACCCCACAGAGAACAGATTCAGTGATAAGTGCATGGATGGAGAGACCATTTGGTATGAGTCAGATGGCCTCTTCTTGATAATGAGTAGGTCTGAGCATTAAGTCTGTCTGCAATATGTTGGATTTGTATGTTTATGTGGTACTGGGTACACCAACAATGGTATTCCCAAACCATCACACAAAGATCTGTTGATTCTGTTCCCCTCCATAGCCCCTGTGGTTCACCATGATCAAGCTGTCCAGCATTACTAGGATACCTTTGCTTTGGATACATTCAATGCATGAATGGGAGGCATTGACAATGACCTTCATCTCCAGAATGTTCACGTGAACAGTCTTCTCTTGCGATGTCCACTTGCCACTGATGGTCACAATGTTCAACAGCAAGTGAGTCCTCCAAGCTGACAAACTGGCATCTGTGCAGAGTGATATCCAACTGTGGGAATCCAAAAGTATTCTTGTCACGTGCCACTTCCTTCCTTGCTCTGAAGCAGGAAGTGTTTGATTTCAGTGAAGATTATAATTTGATGATATAAACGACTAGAGTATGGGTACTACTGTACCAGAAGGGCCATCAGGTCGCATATAAAGGTGACAAAGGTGAAAGAGATCCACTGCTACATTGACAAGGCTGAGGAGTTGCAGGAACTCCAACACATAAATTGATGTAAAGGAAATTTCCAAGTGTGAATATTGTTGATGTATTTGGGAGGAAGACAAATGAGGTTGATACAAGTTAAGAACTCCATATCACAATGAATAAAGTGTAGAGAAGGAACAATGTCCAACTTGTTAACACTGTCTATCCACCCAAAACTGTGAATGAAGTGAAGGAGGTTGTTCAAACCTTGAACCAAAACCAAATTTACTAAATGTTTTTGCAATAGGTTGTTCAGGTACACCTTCATTTCTGTGGATGAGAACATCCTGTAGTGGGAGATGATGCAGTCCAATGCTTCAAGTGTTTGTATTGATCTGGTGGGGGTAAAACAATACAGCCCAGCTGCATATTGATATGATTCATGACACACAAGTCTACAATATGATACATTATTGATGCATATATCTAATTTCATTTTCTTTTAATTTTTTGGTTTCATTGGTTTGGTGGTGCCATTTTTTATGTTCTGATATATTAAATTGGTTGTATTTCTAGTAAGTAGATACAAATAGAAATAGATTTATCATCCATTCATATGGCATTGTCATCCTTGACAAGATATAAAAGTTAATTCCAAACAGACATCCTGTTCAGTGTCTGTGATTTGTATTCAACCTTTTAAGCCATTTCAGGTGGCTCCAGTAGGTGTTGTCAATAGTTTTCCTATTTTACCAACAGAAATGAGGGCATGTTTCCTGCTTCTCAATTTAAAGAAAGAAAAGGAAAATGACAAATAATTATTCACGACTGCTGAAGGTTAAGTAACATGTATAGGTTAAGTATTGTTGCGTATCAGTTGTCACATTGTGTATCATTATGGTTATCAATATGGAAAAAATCTTGATGAATTTAATATACCAATTAATCGTTTTGCCCCTAATACCTGGTATTATGAACAAAGTTTCCTCACACAAGTAACTTCATAGCCATTTTCAAGCTAATATACTATTTTACTGAAAAATATATTTTATTGTGTGTGTGTATGATATGGATTTTAAATTTAACATTAAAAAAATTTCAGTCATATTGCTACGATATCTGTGTGTGGCAGTTTATACTGATGTTTAGCACTGGGGCATCATACTTCAGACATGTAGCATGATGTTACACCTAGTCACATTATTCCGACACCAGGCTGACCAGTCCTAACACTATCCTAATAATGCTAAGCGCCTAGTGAGGCAGATGTAAGTACCATTTTTTATAAGTCTTCAGTATGATTCGGCTGGGGTTCGAACCTGCAACATCCCACATCTGAGGTGGATGCATTATCCACTAAACTACTGGAGCGGTCTAAATAATATTTTGTTTTTTTAATTTTTATTTTTAATATTTTATTACTGGAGAGAAATTCTGAGCTGCTATTGTATATGGCTGCCATTCTGTGTCTGTCCAACACGGTAACACTGCTTGCTATATCTAAGGATGGGTGAAGTGGATCAGTGCCAGTATTACTTAGCATTATTACAGATATATTTCTTCATGACAGAAGACAGGTACCTGATGTTGATGAAGAGAAAGTGTGGTTTTCCCAAACTGCTTCCTGACAGTGTCTGCCTCTATGACCTCATCCAGCACAATCCTCAACACTACAGCACAGCATTTTCGTGTGTGATCTGCACTGGTTAAACCTAGGACAACATATATATAACACAATAAGTGCAGGTAATGGTAAATAATGCAGTGGATATGAGGTACCATAAATACTCGCAGATTAGTGAAGTCCAACTGGAAATAATGAACACCTTAATCACATAATGTGCCAGCAGTTCAGGTCTATTTTGTATGTTCTACTAATTACTCCTATCAAACTGTAGACACCCAGATCTGCTGGCACATTATGCAATGGCAGATATAGATATGCATCTGTGCAGATTGCAACTGATAAGTGAGTATATACAGTAATAGCAAGGTCTGAACTTGTTGAATAAATCTGGAACAAAATAGATTACATTCACATATATATCATACAGGTAGTGGGGGAAAATGTGAAGAAATTGTTACGTGTAGGCTTGTACAAAAATAACAAGAGAAAAGAGTGAAGTCAACAAGCTTTGTATATTTTAACAAAATAATTTATTTCCTCTGAAAACAATGTAAAAATTGGAAATAGGACTTATGGTTTGTAAATATAATCCAAAATTTAATCCTAAGATTGAATAAATCTGGAAAATAGATTACATTCACATATATATCATACAGGTGGGGGGGGGAATGTCAAGAAATGGCCATGGCAATTATATATATTGCAAATTGTGCTAACCTAAAGAAATGAAATAAGAAAGTGGGGAATGACCCATTTTAAAATTGTACATATATATTGAAATGCATCATCCATTTATAGGCAAAACATAGAATTTACTCTTATTTTCCTATCATAGTTTTAAAAAATTTATGCCAATTATTACTGCAACCAGATTTTCTTTGTACTCTTTATGGGAATCAACATGCATGGTTTATCACAAGACCATGAAAAAATGTGGGGCATTTGAAACAAATCTAAGAGCACAACATAATGTTACCCCCTTTCTTGCAATGCATTTAACACATGCACACAAATTTCATTTTCAGGTTCGGCACTAGAGCAAGAAAGGTATTGGAATGTGACCTACATTTTCATGTTAGTGAATAGTACTTCCCAAGAGGAATATACCAATCAAGTTTAATGTTAGGACTGAGAATAGTTTCCAAGAAACAGCTAAATTCAAAAACTTAATCACTGGAAAAGGAAAAGTGAGTCACAGTGACCTGGTTTTGCCAATCCTCTAAGACCAATACACCAATCAAGCTTCATGACATTACCTACAACAGCAGATGAGAAACTGAGCTAAATGCAAAACAATATAATCACTGGAGCAAGAAAAATAGGTAACTGTGACCTGATTTTGACGAATACTCCCATCAAGTTTCGTAACTATACAAAACACTGTAAGAGAACCTGCGCTAAAATAAACAACTTTTTTTAAAAAAAATTATTAAAAAACGTTGATGCCTATGCCAAAGACCACAACTCCAGCTTATGAGTGATCCATATGCCTTGCCTATGCTTTGCAAGTTAGACACAAAAAAAAATTACCTTTACATGTGAAGGGCGATTATGCATTCAAGTAAGTTTTAGTTCTGAAGTTGCACAATGTATTATGAATCTGCGTACATATGTCATTGTATAATTCCAATACTCCCACCCATTTTGCAATTTATCCAAAGTGTTTGTTATCTAATATTTGCCCTGACTCTACTGTCAGCTTTTCACAGGTATAATCTTTGAGCCTGTGAGGAGTTCAACTTCCAAAATATAAATATTCCTTTGCAGAAACAGAGGCAAAATTCAACTATTCAAGAGTTTTGATTTTAGAAAGGATGAAATCAGAGATCTTACATTCAACTGCTTCTGTACAACACCCCTCCACCCCAAAACGAGATAAAAATTCATAAAATCCAGTTATATAGCATGCAAGTTATCAAGTATTTACCAATCCAAAAATGATGGAGGAAGACTAAAATTGTACCTCTAACATTCAGTTACACATCGCCACTGCTCTCTCTCTCTCTCCAAAACAAGCTGATTTGCAAGGGATACACAACATAAGAGACAGCACTATTATCAGCAGCAACATTAGCATTACAAACCAATACAAGAAGAAGAACTGGCAAAATCAGGCATGCACCTGGAATGATCATAAAAATATGATCTGAAAACTGAAAGTTGAGTTGGGATTTTATCCCCAGCCATCCCATCAGGCATCTGATTGGGCAGTACTCTGGTCTTAAGAAAGTACAGTAGAACCTGTCTTGAAAGACCACCCCTTGTGCCAAAAATAATGGTCTCTGAAGACAAGGAGGTCTCTCAAGAAAGGTCATAACACTGTATAACCAATATATATGTGCAAGGAGAACCTGGTCTCTCAAGACAGGTGGTCTTTCATAGCAGAGGTCTCACAAGACAAGTTTTACTGTACTGATCAAAAATCATTTTCTGGAAATAGATACCATTTAAAATGGCGACTCTTGGTAATTCTTTAGTTCTTCTTACTATTAATTTATTTTACCATTAGCAGACATGCCTACCCCAGAAAATGTTTTTGAGGGACGCCAGCACCAAAAATAAGGGACAGAGCATGAAAATGAGGAACATAAGAATGTTAGCGTGAATAAACATAATAAATTCTCTCAAAACATCATTTAATACCAGTAATGCATATTTATAATAAATATTTATGTATAAAACTCAGTACCCACCTATTTCCAATATAAACAAATATACAAAATTCAAGTCGAGGACTACTCAATTCATCCTAAGGGACCTGTAGTAAGCACTTTTCGGGTCCTGCAGCTCATTTTCAGTGTTGATCCTGTCTGTAGCTGACCCTGGTCTACATTTTGAAATTAAAAGTGCCTCTACAGTCTTTGCACTAAATTTACTCCTGAACTCTGTTTGATTTTTTCTCACAAGGGAGAAAACTCACTCACAGTGTACAGATGAATGAGGTATTGTCATTAATGACAGCATTATTTTTGGCAATAATTTGAAGACCGCTATTCCATCTTCCCTCAACTGGTTGATAGCAACCCAGGTTTCATCGATTCTATTTTCTCAGACATGACTGAATATCTGTGGACTGATATTGTGCCATTTCCAATTTCACATATGCTGAAGTCACTTCCTCAGGTAATAATACTGAAAATCTTTCAAAGAAATAATCCAAAGATGCCATTTTAGCTTTGAGTTGCAATGCTGGATCCAAAATTTCAGGATGCTTTAATAAATCATCTTTAAGGGGCAACTTGTCTCTAATGTATTTTGCTGATGTTTCAAAAAACTTTCTTGCCCCATCATAAAAATCTTGCAGCCGCTGTTCTCTCAGGTGGACCTCATCTTTTCTAGCAATAAAGTCTGTTGTTGGCTGTATAATCAAAATATCTCTATCCTCTTTCAGATGGTGCTTAACTTCAAAATGAACTTCTGTTACAGACCGATAAAGCATAGCTGAAGGCTTCACAAACTTCTAAAGAATGGTTTTATGAAGCTTTTCAAGACATCTTTTTAGCACATGTATTAATGGTGTGTCGCACTGTAGCTCTGTATTCACATCATCAAATGGTTTTAGAGCATCTACCAAGAAAAGACATACAAGGCGATTTGTTGGAGAAGAGAAAGTGTGTCTCAGCTTTCTTACTCTTTCTTTTAAAGATTTGGATGATGCAGACTTCTCTTGCCCTTTGAAAAACTCATGAAGAGGGTCCTAGTTGTCCAGAAGTCTTTGTAAGCTTCTGTTGATGCATAGCCATCTAGTTGAAACATGTTTTAGAATTTTATTTGCTTTTGTATCAAGTAGAATCTGCATATCTTTGAACACTGCTTGCCATTTACTGTGTTTGTCCAAACAGTAATATACATCAATCAAAGCTGGTCAACATTAAGTGGCAGACATGCAGCACCCTTTTCTGCTGCTACATGTATCAGGTGACACACACAGCCTGAAAGATATAAATTGGGTTGCTTTTTAATCATAAACCCGAAGACTCCTCTGTCCTTCCCAACCATCACAGGGGCATTGTCAGACCCAAAAGCCAAGCAATTCTTCCAAAGAACGTCATGAACTTGTAATTCATTCTGTATCAGACTGAATATTTCTTCACCTGTTGCAGAGCCTTCACAAACAGGGATTGAGAGAATGTCTGATGATACTGAATCGACAGTTCTGATAACAAGAGGAAAGATCTTGAAGCTTCCTTGATCATTGCTCCCATCTGTAGTAACAGTGAATGGGCAATTCCACATTCTTTCAACTAATTTTAATGTAGTATTGGCCGCTATTTCTTTAACAACAGCAGTCACAAAACATAATTTTAAAAGCCTTTGAAAATGTATCAAGTGCGCTCATAGGCAGATTGAGTTCAGTAATAATATCTACTAACATAACTTCAGCTCTAATTACATCAGACTTAGGCATAGAAGATGAAGTCGCACTAGATCCAGCCAATAATGGAAAAATTGCAACAATTTTCTTAGAGCGTTTAACTTCTTTTTCAAGGTCGGAATGCCTTTTTTCCTGAAATGTGTGTGCGTATATTGAACACTCCTCCAGACTTGATTGAAAATTCACATTTACAGATGTTGCAGAAAGCATTTGTGCCTACATTTTTTCCTGACTTTATGAATTCATACTCATTACGAAAACATTGTGTTTTTTATGCAAGTTTTGAATCACTTTCATCAATATCCAATTGCTTTTTGGAAGCCATGAATTTTTTGTCCAGAATAAAAAATAACTCATTGTAAACAGAATGTAAAAGAATCTGTGAATGTAGACTTTCGTATTAGAACCGCCTTGGAACACACGTGTTTGCAATGGCTATTTTAAACTATTGTGGATGCGTAGATTTGATAATATCCTGTTCTGGTCGGTGATAGCATATTTTATGACATGCGGACTTTCTATCCCCACTTTTGCGGATTTTCAACGCTAAATGCGTATTTGCGGGACGCAAAGGCAAATTTGGGCATTTTGCGGGACTAATTCGCAAAATGCGGGATGGTAGGCATGTCTGGGGCAATGCTAGCAGTGGGCATCATGGGTGATACTGACCCTTCTTGTTTAAACTGCATGTAGATGAGTACACCAGTAGGACATGTATTCACTAACTCTGTCTACCATTCACCAATGTGGAGGAAAGACTTGTATGAGAAGTGAACCAATGAAGATTTTGAGAGCAATTCAAATGGTGTCATGTTCAGCCTGGTTAGTACCAATGATAAATTCCACTTGGCCAGAGATCCAGTGTCATTGGACAGCTGAAATCCAAAATGAAAAGATCAGATAGCTCTTTTGTTTTTCCGATATCATCTCTTCCATGATAATGTTGAGTGCCAGTGATCATGAAATGTTGATTTAATTGTGATTGGTGCTAAGTGTTTTTCTTTGAAGAGCCATTGGAAGTTAGTTATTGAGGTATGGAAGCCTGCAGTGAAATAAAGTGTTCTTGTGTGCACCACTGACAATATATTCCATTGACTCTGTACGCCTTTAAGGCGGATTGGACATCTGACTTGAAGGATTCTCCACCAACTGATGTGAGAACTGTTCGTTCCAAAGGGCAAATTTTAATAAGATCCAGGGGTCCATTTCACTAAAGTGAGTCAGCTGTGCATTAAGTACATCTGGCATAAGTTACGCAAATGACCTTGCATAAGCAGAATTTTCCCATTGCACTAACGTTTCGTAAACTATGCATTAACATAAATACTTGTGCACCTTTCAGGCAGGCGCCTAGCTGGTGTAAGTTTTGCGCAAGGAAAAAATGGCAGATTTTATCATCTTTGGACTTTATCAAAATCTAAATGTCAGAAAAAGTCCTTGATACTTTGCATAACCTAAGTTAAATATCAAGATATCGCTTTCCAAGAAACATTCTGCAACTGACAGATTTGGTGAAAGATGATGTACAACGACCAACGCTGAGATCTCATCAGCTACCCACACACATTCAGGTTTGTATTTTGCCTCAATTCAATTTAAATATGCCACTCGGAAATACTCTGCTAAAAATAGCATTTACATGCCCAATAAGAATCTGCTAGCTGGTAGGGAGCATTTTGTTTTTTTAAAGAATACTCATTATGCATTATGTGTGTGTCTGTCTGTGTGTGAGCATACATGCATGCAAAGAAACCATACTGACTAGTCTTTTCATAAACTCACTTCAGTTTGTTGATGGTAGGACTCTACTTTGTCTGGATTATACAAGTGCTGGCAATCGCAAAATGGGTTGACAGCAAGCAAGCTATTTCCTGCTCTTGTGTAGTATTGGCCAGCAATGTAACGCTGCTCCAAACAGGACAACACTACAAAAAAAAAAAAAAAAATTAATACAATGTTATAGCAAATAACAATCAGTATGTCAAGCAATTTTGAACTAGAGTGCTCCCCTATTTTTTTGCACACAACCCCCATCTGATCCCATAGGGAAGTAGGGATAGACCAAGGGACCACTGTCGGCTGTAACTCTGTACTTGTCCTTTCTTGCAAAGCATGTGTGTGTGTGTGTGTGTGTGTATATATATATATATATATATATATATATATATACACAAACACAATAGTTTTAGTTTAAAGATCTCAATAGCTATTTAGTTATGACCCAGGATCAACACCCCCACCTCCTAGTTCCACCCTTTGCAGAGTACCAAAATTCAAAACCACTGTTCACATGTATAACCAAACTGAAAATAATATCCCAAAGGTTGTACATTTGTCATTATTCCTGCACTTTTCAAAGAAAAGGCTGGGATTGTGTGATACCACCCATTTGCACCTGCATGTGTGTATAATGTCACACAATTTTTGCTGCACTGTTCAACAAAGAGACTTGTGTTCTGGAATATGATTTAAAGTGGTCTGTAGATTTTGATCCATTCTTTGACAGTGGAGCCATGGGTGGAGAGAGTAACACTTTGGCATACACTGTCTGTAATGGTGTGTAAACTGTGGAGCAATTTTGTGAAACATTTAATGTCAAACAACTTGTCCTAAAATGTTCAAGATAGAGACTTGAAACCTTGGAATATGTTGTGGGATGTTCTGTAGATAAGCACAAAAGTTTAAGAATCTTGTTCCATTCTCAGAGATGGTGCAATGGGTGGGGGAAGGAAGACTTTTGCATATACAGTGTGTAATGCTATAAAAATGTGTAGTGATTCTTTGAACTATGCCATGTCAAGCAACTTACCATACACTGTTCAAAACAGAGACCCAAAATCTTGGAACATGACAAGGAGTGGTCTGTACACAAGTACAGAAGTTCAAGAATCTTGATTCTTTCTCGTAGCCAGTGAGGGGGTGGTGAGAGGGAGACATCTTGGCATATACAGCATGCAAAGTTACATAAAATGTCTATTGGTTTCATGAGCTGTATAATGTTGCGAAACTAGTCCTTAACCACTGAAGATAGAAACTTGTAACCTGGGAATATGACGTGGGGTGGTCTAATGATGTGCATAAAATGTTTCAGCAGGTGGAGATGGTTTGGATGACACTTATAATTGTATGTAATGGTATATAAAATGTGTAACAAGTTAGCGAGTTGTCTAATTTCAAGCAACTTGCCGTATATCATCCATGAAAAAGGCTTCAAATCTGATTGGGGGTGGTATGCAGAAATGCACAAAATTTTGGAATTTTGAACCATCCCCTGGGATGGGGTCGGGTATGCTTTTGCATATGTGCTTGGCCAATATCATGGATGCCAAAAATTGAATATATGTAAACAACTTTTTTTTGTACTAGTTGCATACCTTTGAGCTTATATGTAATGAATATTTTATAAAACTGACCTCAGAGATTCATATTTTGACTTAAGCATGACAAGAAGAACAACAGATTGAAAAAGTTGCTCATGTAACTTGGTGTCTTCTTTCCACAAATTACAACTGGATACAGGCACAAACAAGCACAATAATACAAAATATTTCATTTCACAGCATTTTTAAATGAAGCTTGCGGTGAAACTTGACATAAAGGAGTAACTTTACATATAATGGACATACATAATTGGAAACCATTATCTGCAGAACGTACACAAGATTAACTTGTTCTTACTTTAAAATTCTGAAAAGACTGCATCATTTAATCTGATCTGTGCTATTTGATAATATTCAGTGGTCAGGTATACACATGTGAAAAAACAATATTATATGTTACTTAACCATATCTCATTTAAAAACTATACTGTTAAGCATATAATTTGGACACCAAATCCCACCTAAGATGGCAAATGATCATTAAATATTCAAATAAATTAAAACAAAACATTACACGTGATGTTGGAAAATCCATAACTTAGTAAAACATGTAAATTGAAGCAAAATAATTAAATGAGTGGAGAGAAAATATATAGTTATGTCAAACATGTTCTGCATATAACTAGAGATAATAGAGAGATAATGAACATTTGTGTCATAGTTATTAGAGTTACCAAATGATAGTCCAGAAGATAAATAATCAAAGCAGCATAGCACTTGCTGCACGTTGAAAAATTTTGCTGCATTAAGTACATGTACAAAAGCCATAACTAAATGCAGCTCTTCTAATGCATAAACAGTAATATGGTATGTTGGTCAAGAAATGCGGCCCTCCATTTTTACAGATTTAACCAAACCCACAAAAGTCTACAGTGAAAGAACATCCCTTCTTCAGAAACACTAATTCTAACATTAACATTACTACAACCAATGATCTAATTTAACTATGTTACCTTTGATTCAGATGAAACTTCTTCTACGTGAACAAAATTGGCACTCCTTGATCGTAGTCACATTTGCTTCTGCATATAACAACTATGGAATTCTGCGGGCACAAACAATGTACAAGTGTTTGTAGTCAAATGACTATACATGCTCATTTTTTAATGATGTAAGGTAGTTTCATGTGCTGCAGTCATAATGTTTAGAGAACTATTTGAGCGCCACAATAAAAGGTCACCGTGTGAACCGATTGATTCTGCATATAACATTGCGGACACGAAATTCAGCACATTGAAATTAAGACTCGTAGTTTTAAAATATGCACCTTTATTACAGGCTATATCTGTGTAATAAAAAGGTTCTAGCATGTTTTATTATTCTGTGGGCTATTATTTTCTTCTTGGTGTCTTTGTTGTAATTATACAGGACAATAAATAGTGCACAGTTTGGTGACCTGACAAGTTATGTGCATGACTAATATTTCAGGGTCTTAAAATTTGCAAAATTTTACAGGTATGTGTTTCTGGCATTTGATTATATGTTATTTTATCTTTAATAATTTCAAAATTATGTTGCTTGTTGCTCTCAAGTTTCCTAAAATTACATAGAGCTGCTTCAAGAAAAGTGATGATGATGTAACAAAATGGCAGTATAAAAATAGCCCAAATATTCAAATTATTTTGCTTTTGTCAACAGATGTAAACATTATGATAGCTGATTGTGCATGCTGGAGGTAATTTAATTATTACTGCATTTTATATATCTACATCTGGCTTCTCTAAGATAAACTTTTATCATAATTTTTTCACTCTAAAGTCAGTCAGTATCAGAGGTACCCTTGATCTCGGCCACGCACGTATGTATAATAGTACATAAAATGTTACGTAATTTCATGTTTATGTAATATGGTACAATAAACCTATTAATGAATACCAGTCAAGGTCAAACATGTTTGCCAATAACCATGGGCAGCTGACCAATGCTATCTCTTGAAGAGTTAGGATGCATTATGCTATCACAGAAACAATTGTAAGCTTAACAAACATTCCTGACTAATGTCTGTCACTTAGCTGACTGGGACAATATAACATCTACACATTCAAAAAGGCCTAAATTTATCATTTTTCAACGAATTTTCAGGAAATGTTCAGTATATATTTTAGTATTCATACAAGCTCCAATAGGTATAATTGTCAGATGATACAAATTTGTTTTTTATAATGTAGTACAGTAATTATAGGACAAAACGAGTTCATATTTTCTCATGCAAATGTAGTAACCTTTTTATTATATGCTCATTTTCTTATTCTACCTAAGGCTTAATTATATATATAAAAAAAAAACACAACAAGAAATAAAGTAACCGAAGTAATGATGTATTCAAATTTTGAAATGTGTAATCAAGCTTTAGAACCCATGATATAGCTCATGTAATTCGGATTTGCAGAACTAAGAAAGTACATTTTGAGGAAATTCAGGATGTAAAACTGTAAGTATATTTTTTTGGCCATTTTATTACTGGCTAAAGAAGACACATCTATGCCTTGTCACTTGCATGCTATTTGTAGGGACCCCAGAAACTGTATGACCTGTCTGGCATCTATCGCTAGCCTAAATCCGAAACATTGTATCAAAAAAGTTAACGCGGAATATTGCAAAGCAGCTGGTATGTGGTAGTCCACGAAACAGCTGCTTTAGTTCATTCAGAAACAAATTTAATCAACCAACATATAAAGTGTCTACTACATGAGTGTTTACAAAGTAGTTCCTAATACACTATACTACTATTGGGCACAGGTGTCGTGCATGTGCGTGCAATATGAAGGCGTTCAATATCATAAAATATTGCACGATTCTGACCATGTAATGTTAACAGAGACGAAAATGAGCACATAATAATTAGTAGATGTGATAATCTTGTCTCTAGGGACAGGTCCATTCCTTCAACTTTGTATAAGGTAGAGACTTAATACCTTGTGGCATGATGGGGGGGGGGGGGACCTGATTACGTGCACAATGTCTAAAATTCTCTTCCGGTTGGGTTAAAAGAGTGGAGATGACTGAACATAAAAATTACGATATCTCTTGAATTGTGAGTTTTACATGTCTGAAAAGTGGTATAATTGATCACTGCCAGAAGCACAACATATATCAGATTGGTTATGAGATGCCTGCGTCAAGCCACAGAAGCAAACAGGTGAGGTCTCTAGGTCTTAATCTGCATGCCATTAAAATCCCAGTGCATATCAATATATGCTCTTGCTAGGGAAAAAGAAAAAAGTAAATGTTATAGTTAATTATGTTACTCCAAAAATACGTACCCAATCTTATTAACCTTAGGATTTACTTCTACTAACGCCAGAATCCAGACCGCCCATGGACTTGAAAACTCCCTTTGTCTATATTTTGTGTAGATAAATAGAAGTAACTCTTACAAATTACCTCCCCTTATCCTGCTAAGTGGTACTCTGTATACCAGATATTGTCAGTTTTAACTTGAGGACTTTCCGTGACACGATTCTCACATTGTGATGAGGGTTGGAAGGGTTTTAGACAAATATGATATGGTAAGTATTTTTGGAGAAACATAATTTACTATAAAATTTCCTTTCCAGTCAAATACATGACCCAATCATATTAACATCAGGAGATCAGGTAAGAGGAGGAGGAAATACAGATAATCCAACCTTTCAAAAGAACTCTCTATTTTTAGGGGTAAAACTCAACTAACAAAAGCTGACACAACCGAATATAAAGGTATATAGTGCAGGGAAATACCATGTGGAGTCACACACTTGATAAATAAATACCAAGAAAAGGTTTTTCTCAGCCAAATCTAGCAAAAGTGACAGGCCCAACCCAAAAATCCAGTTGTGTCAGGCATGGTTTGTGACAGGCCCAACCCAAAAATCCAGTTGTGTCAGGCATGGTTTGTGACAGGCCCAACCCAAAAATCCAGTTGTGTCAGGCATGGTTTGTGACAGGCCCAACCCAAAAATCCAGTTGTGTCAGGCATGGTTTGGTGCGGCAGCAACCACAGGACCAACTAGATTCGACTCTGTGTTTTTTGAGGGGTTGTCACGGAAATAGAAAGAGGAAAAGGTGGACTGATTCCATTTTATCTTTAATCAAGATACTGTACTGAGTGGCAAGGCTTTTAGAAATAGCTTATCTTCTGCGAGAGATCAGACTCCTTTTAACCAGGACAGTAACACTTGTGAGGTTATGTCCTGTTTCCCTAGTATTAGTGGGAGGAAAAACCTCTGGTGTCCGCATCGGATAGATAAATTTTCACAGCATGTACCGGGTCCCGTAACCTTACTGTTCTCAAAGGACTGAGGCAGTAAAATTACTACCTGGTTACCACTGGATGGAAGCCTGTTCTTAGTAATGAAACCTGGTTTAGTCACCAAAACTACTGAAACAACAAAACTAAAAGGTAAGTCTTTTGCATCTGTGGACAGAGCCTGGAGCTTACTTACTCTCAATGCCGAAGACAAGGCTATCATGCCTTGTATGATAGTTGCTTGAGCAGGACAGGGGGAAAAGGTCTGAACTTAGCTGAATTGAGCCATGTCAAGACCCTCTGGCACTCTGGTCTGACTTCTGACTTGGCAAGCTGTAACCTTTTAGCCCTTTTGTAGCTAAAACAAACCAAAACATGTACTGAACATATCTTAGCCTGGGAGGGCTCTGTGTGTGTGTTTGTGTGTGTGTGTGTGTGTGTGTGTGATATGGATTTTTTAAATAGCTTAAAAAAATTTCAGCCATATCGCTATGATATCCGCAGTGTGGCAGTTTATGATGTCTTGCACTGGGGCATCATGCCACAGACACGTAGCATGATGTCAAGTAGTATCATATGTCATTATGAGCTTAGTTTGTTGGGTAATGGATGCATGCAGTATATCTTATTCCCTTAACCTTTAGCACTGCCATCATTTTGTATTGTCTTTTATACGAGAAAATCCTAGACAAATTGCTGATAGCAGTGATACTGCTGCATATGTGATCAACATAGTTGTCAACTCATTGTTGAAGAGTTTGTGCTCATAACTCTAAAACTTTATATATTTAACATTTTGAGAGTGAGTAATTTGGTTTTCTTTAAGTGAGTTCATTCATCCAACATGGGGGAGTACTGATGGAAGTCAAAGGTTTCCACCTAATTTCTACATATTTTGATAAATTTCAATGCACTTTAGCTGAGAAGTATGCTTTTCTTGTCACAATACTTCTATCGGTGGACAGTTAGCTTTCATTTTAAATCAATTCTGCCCATGAGTCATGCCTCTGTGTTTGTCTTTGATCACTTAGTCACAACTTGGAAACTTTCGAGATCTCCACTCTAAAACCATACATACACTTTCTCAGTGTAAAGGCTAAGTCATCTCTCTCTCTCCTTTTTGGGAACTGGTCCTTGAATCATAACTGAGTAACCCCACCCAAAAAGAATATATACACTGATACACTGTACTTGGCATTGTGAAGTTAATTTATATACTCAGCATCAGTTCCTGGGTCTATCCTTCCACACACACACACACACACCAAGACTCCTACAATGTAATAACTTTATCAGGGTTCCTGCCACAAATTTAGAAAAAGATTTAAGACCTTTTCCAGACCAAAAACTAAGAATTTCCAGACCTAATAATGTGACAAGTTTATGGACCTGCATAGCTGACATGATGCTTTAGTCTTAAGTTTGGAAGGCCCTATCCAGATTTTGAAGTCATCAGCTTCTTCCCACAAGGGTTATAAACACAATGTCCGGGCATTCTTTAAATATCAGGTCCACACAGGCACACAAAAAAATCGGTCCAATAATGCCAAATTAAATAAAATCGAACTAAATTAAAATGAATCCTCACTAGCACAACACAAAACTTAATGAATGAAATAATCCATGACACAGGGTTAATACAGATCAGGAGAGCTGAAATTCAATGACTTTTCAATGACCAGGTTTTAGGTTTTAGTTGACTACTCACAGTATCAAATGTTCTGCTTCAGTTACTAATTTAAATACAAGAAACAAATACACAACCAAATTGATACAGAAATAAACAAATGTAATATGAAAGGGAAATGATATTTAAAAAGAAAGTCATTGTAACCCAGATGTTAACCACTGCCCTTTAGCTTCTATACTTCTTTCTCCAGCTGCAACTCCAGTGCTTTCACTTCAGAGATGCTGCCAGGATTTTATCTAATGGGGGGGGGGTACCCACTTGTTATGAAGATAAGGGGGAGATGAGTAGAACAAAAAGGAGGGAGAGGAGGAAATGGCCATAGTTCACCATATACCTAACACTATAATATCCATCTATCTTTCTTCTAGCTACTCTCTGTTAGAGTCCTAATGAAATCAAAATCTTTAGAGATCTTACCTCTAGTTGTATACGCATTAATCTGTTGATTTTTCTGAGCTTAATCTGTTCCTCACCAGCGTATGAATATTGTTCTATGCTGAGATGCCTCTGCTGATGGTGCATACATATCGCTAGCTTAGCCAGCTGGAACAAGTTTGGAAACTTTCCTTACGTTTATTATGTACATTTTTTCACTGTTCATGGGTAATGTCTTTTTAATGCTTTAGAGTCAAAATAAGATTTTTCACTAATATAAGCTCTGCTTATGTTTCACTTTCTTAAATCACTTGTTCTGATAATGGTATTTTGATAAAATAAATATATTTACTTAATAATTTTATTTTTAGATCATTTATTAAATTGATCTGAACCCTTATAAGGCTATATGTAGCTATGATCAAGGTATTTTGAATGACGTATTGTTAAGGAGAACTGTTAACTTTTGCGGATTTACCCTCATTATTACATATTTATGTTTTTGTTTTCTTTTTCCACTCCTAAACTTTAAGATATTACGTCAAAAGCTGATTAGAAATTGAAATCACAATTTTCCAGACTTTGGGAATTTGCAAATATGTTAAAAATATAAACACTTTTTATAGTCCACTAAATTAAATAAATATTTGATAACCCTGCATTTCTTCAAGTGAATTCAGAAGACAGTGAAAACATACATCCCCATGTTCTTCCTATCTAAGATAATTTGGCGGTAAATAGTCTCCGATTGTACATTAAAATTCAACTTGCACTGATTTACTCAAAACAAAAAATATAATCCATCTGAATCAAAGAATATAAATCGGTGTTACTATTGTTTAAATTGCACTCGTTCTTGTACATGTAAGCTGACTAGTAAATAAAATATCCAGGCAATACATAAAACACTCCTCAAGAATAAGACGGAGTTAATCTGTGTTTATTAGTCCAGAAATTTTTGCCAACAATCACCAAATGAACAGTCCAGAAGTTTACACCTCTTATGCTGGTGATCAGACGTATTAAAATTACATACCTAGTGTTTGAAAAGTTATCAATTTGTTATATGGTGTGCCAATTTTGGTCAAAAAGTTGACATACATTTGCAGTGTAATATATTTTCGAGCTTTCAAAATTACATCAGTTCCGGTTACATGAGTGACCCACTCAGTTCAAAGCATCAGCTAAAATTCTCACTTTTAACACTTTTCTAGCTCCATTAATTTGGTGTAATTCATAGCCTAAAAAAAAAAAAAACTGCCATCACTGTCATCAGCCAGTAGGCCTATTTGCCAAAATGAATCATCTAATATGAACCGCGCTAGCATTTGGCCATTAGGATTGTCTAGGTAGCCCATATTTTAAACGTGCATTTGTAAAACTTCCTTGATGCATGGTTCGAACTACGATAGAATGTCTTGTCCAGGACCCAATGTGACAATTAAACTTAGTGAAGGGAAAGAATGTTAATGACATCATGTGAAAAGGAACAACGAGAATTTAAGACTTTTTCCAGACTTCTTAGTCATTTTTAAATTTTCCAGACCTTTTCAAGGCCTGGAAAAGCAATTTTCAAATTTAAGACTTTTTCCAAAATTCCAGACCCGCGTGGGAACCTACTTTATATACAGTCTATTCACATGAAATGACCAAGTCAATGCTACTGGTTACCGACTGGGCTAACATCTGATTTTCAAATTTTTCAGACCATGGTCATAGTATTCCTTGGAATTCTTGTTCTATTGAGATAGTGGGAAAGCATGACAATGTGAATATTAGTTAACCCGAGGCCTGGTGGAGGGGAGTCAGCCGTGTTAGGTTATTCACAGTGGTGAGATCGCACTCAGGTTGCAGAAAGACATTCTCAACAGGAACTTCACAACACTGAAAAAAATAAGATACCAGTACTTCAGGAAACATTCAGTACAATCAACTAACTGCTACAGTAGCAGGGTTTAAAAAAAAATTAGTTGGCTAGTTATCTGCGGGGCAAGTGACCTGATACTTGTCCTTGTCCTACAACAATTTTGATCATTCTGTACTGTACATAATATTGAATCTGCTTAAAGTAACACTCAGCCAATAGGACAAGTGGCTTGAAAAAAGTGACTTGCCCTTCCTGAGCCATCACCTGTAAATATCAGCAGAATTTTCTTGTACTGTGTAGGCATATCTATATAATAAACACTTGCTCATGAATCGCTTTTGCTAAACTTAATTCAATTTTTCAACCTCAATGTAAAGACAGCTAAAAATAAAGAATGAACTTTTGTTTCCCTTGGGTCCATTACAGACAACTTTGAATGTTCATCACATATATGTATAGGAATAAAAATAAATGACATTCCAGAAACTACAACTTAAGGATTGTGTTGATAAATTGATTCTTAAAACACACATGTACCTGTGAGAAGAGGTTCTGCAAGCATTCAATCCTTGCATGGCATGACAAAGCTATGAAACTGGCATGTACAGTAGAACCTTCTATTAACTCAAATTGAGAAGGGACATGAGAATGGTTAATATGAGTTTACTAAATCAACTCAGTATTAAATTTGTATATTAAAAACATAGCTATCACTGGGGACTTGGTGTTCATCTTGGTTAACTCCTTCAGCCCCAATCCCGCCTGTAGGCATGATGAAGCTGTACCCTCCTTCCGAGCTGTGTAGCGTCAAGGTCATTTAAGATACACCAAAGTGGGTGGTATTACAATAAAGCAGACAGATTTAGCTCTACAATGATACCAAATAATCTGAACTTTCTAATCACATTACAAAATGCAGAGGGGAAAATGTATCTTTTGAGACACATTTTTTTTACATCCAAAATTCGCCCATTGTCGGAATCGGATTTTGTGTCCGGATTTTAGACTTTTTTGGCCCGTGATCTAAGGCAGACCGGTCTGAACTGCACACAGACAGGTGAACCTTTGCAAAAAGTAGGATAAGTTAGGGACTGGGAGTAAGAAGTGGCCAGGAGTCAAAAATGATGGGTCCAATCAAAAGAAAAAAACTCCAACTTTTACCCCTCTGGACATGCGCAAGCAAAATAGCCAATGAAAAATGTTTCTAGCACAACTAGGCATCAGTCTAAGTGAAAAACTCATGGAAGCAGATATATTTAGATGTATTCAAAATTAACCTCAAAAATGCATTTCCTACCCCCATTTCAGGTAAAAATGACAAAAGTCTCTGGGGCCAAATAGCAGTACACGCATCATGGATTTCAGATTCAACATTAAATTATGCAGAAGTGGATATGGGGTAATGGATTAAGTAGAGTTGGGTGTCCACTAGTCTAAAGATCTGGTGGGCATTCACTCAATATCGTGAGACTATGTCATGGATTTTAATGCTGACATCATGGGTTTTATAGCACTCCCCACAACTGTAGTCAACATACAAAGCAAACAGATACGAGTTCTTCCAACATGGCTAACACAACCAACAGTGTAAATTAGATACCGACATCTGTACCTGTACAAACTATAGTTACACTGCTTTGTGGTATTTATTAGTGGCCTAGCTAAAGGATAGATGCCAACAAAACATGGAAATCCCCAATCCATTCTTCATGCCAGTGTGTACATGAGAAAATTGCTTAGCTACATCCATGTTTATCAACTACATGCACCTGCAAGTATATGTAAACTGTACATTCTGTTGTGTCAAGCAGTGCTGTGTTGGTCTTTCTCAATAAATTAAATTTCATCAAAGTGCTTGTTGTACTGTTTCCTAATGTTAAGTTTTTCCTTTACTTTTCATAACATTTTCAAGACCTACTTTTAAAATATTAATGAAAGCGGTAAAATATAAAAGTCAAAAACCTACATCTTATCACAAATGCATACGACATTCACAGATTACAAATGAACTCCATCATATTTATAGCGTGCATGTATGATTGAATAAATAAGACATACAGACGTATAGATATGTAGAAATGATCACAAGCTTTCACAAAAATGAGACTTTCAAAAATCTATTATCAGGATTGGTTTGGTGCTTTACAGCACAGCAACACAAGTATGTTATTTAGCGCCAACACAATTGGAGTAAAGTGCAATGCCCAAGGAAACACCACAGTAGCTGACCCAGGCTGGACTGGCAGAAAGATTCGAACCCATACCCTTTCAACCACGAGTCCAAGACACTAATCACTGAGCCCCCATGACTCTCAACCTATCATCAGGCACCAGCAGAGATGTGATATTTTTGTGTCAGCTTCCTGCCTTCAATCAACAACAGTCAACCAGGAAGAATATGTAAACACTGATCCTAACATACACCAGAAAGAACCTCTGATGCTAAAATCTGCTGTTATTTTTATCACCAATGTCTCAAAACAAACACTAACTGCTGAATCAAAATGTTTTTTGTTGTCAGTCCCAAACACTATACAAACGAATAATAATCTAACTTAATTTCTAGTTTCAAAGGAGAGTTATTTGTTAATCATTTGGAACAGATTTACTTTACATTATGAACTTTAACAAAATAAACATCCCAATGCAGAAATTAGTAAACATGAACACAAAGTAGTTTATGACTAGAAACACATTCTGTTTGTAAATTTTATAGTGTTAATAGTCTTAAATGCCTACTGTTATTTCTTGTCCAGTATTCCATGACACTTTCATCGCATATATCCTTCACTACCTCCTCGACGCAAAACTGAATCAATATAAAACATATAGTACAACCGCAGTATCTGGTCTAAGATGTCATTGACTTGCCAAACATGGTTTCCATGGTTTGTATAGTCCAGAAGATAGTTCTTTCAGAGAGTTTTCAATGACTTGCAAACATTTTCAAGAAGTATTTTATCTTACAAAAATTGAACCTTCACCATATTTTACTTTGTTAATAATCAATGTGTCATGTGATCTACCAAATTTTATCCCAGTTAATTAATTTATTTGCAACTTATAAACAATACATAAATAACAATAAAACAATAATTTAAAATTATTTATTTAATTTAAGCATTATTCACTATTATAAATTTGTATGAATTTCGGCAAAAATCAAGGTATGTTTTAACAAATTTAAAGACTTATCAAGGATAAAACCAACGTTTTTAAATAAAAAAGAGAAAACTCTTTAAATTGGAGAGACAAAGTGATGACAGCTGGGTGCAGTTCCATACAATGAAAAAGTTAATAAATTACTCAGAATAATGGGGGCGCATCCTGTACTTGATGACTATGATAACCAGAATGCCATACATAGATATGTTAGGCCAAAGAACACAAAAAAGTAAAGAAAACTGATCTGACAACTAGCTGCAGAAGTAGAGTGTGGTATGATGTATATAAAGTTTTCTTGACGATTACTGAAAAATAATGTCCCTCTAATGTGATCTTATGAGGCTTCAGATTGAATCCAGTTATGTAACAAAATAATGATTATGTACTTTTTCATCTTTGCTTCCATCCCTTTAAAAGTAAGGGACTGACTCGCAAGTTTATGCCAGGGACTCTCAGAAACAGGTTGGGGAATCCTGAGTTCCATGAGCCAAGGACTCTTCATCCTAAAAACTGTTCAGAATTCTGACACACTCACATATGTGTGTGCATGCATGTGTGTTTGTGTAAAGCATCCTAGTTTGTAGAGAAGGCCTGAAGACAAGGGTCTTGTACTAAATAACCATCTATATATACAAAATCATTATTATTATTATTATTACTGGTCAATGATTAGAGATTTTACTATCAAAGGTCAAGGATTCCCCAAAAAATCCTGAATCTTCCATATCTGCACTGCTAAATAATAAAATCTTTATATGCTAAAGAATGTGACCAGCTACTGTGATTTAAAGTTACTGATGCCACGGTAATATAAGACTGAAACAACATCATGTCTTGCTGAAAAACGGTCATGAAGTATGCCATTAAATATAAAGGCACCATACATACTAGCATTTAAGTTGGATCAAACTGTAAACTGTGCAGACCAAGATCTGCCACCACAAAATGCATTGGCAGATCTGGGTCTATGCAGTTAGGGCTAATTAGTAAAGCAAACAACATATACCCTGATCTGCTAGCGCATTATGCTCCAGCAGGTCAAGGTCTATGTTGTTTGCAGTGGGACACAACTACTTTGATTCAAGTACATACAGTTTACATCTAGTTGTTTAGTTTACAGTAAATTTTACAAACATAATTAGGCAGAAATCCTATGTGACTGTAAAGGTAAAAATATATCCTGCATTATTTAATTAGACTTTAAATTATATGATTTGTTTTACATGTTAATAGAACATTAAAAAAAAATATTTCAACCATTCCATCTTGAGATTTGACAATGCAGTGATGCTTCTGTATGGACATGATGATGACATCCCTCCACATCAAATCCCGATCCAGAATCCAAACAGGGTCACCAGGTGTTAACATGTGGAGTTGTTTCCCTTGGTTCTGCGCATTACTCACTACAACACAACACAGAAAATCTACTTATTAATTCGGCTTTATTCATTTTTCATATCCCCTAAATAACACCCTTTCACCACTCCAAATGTTCATGTACATATTCTTCGAGTTTGACCTCAATTCTTAAGACAGACAAATAAATATCTGCTTATATAGATATTACTGAAGTATAGTTAGGTCTGAAAGTTGCTAAAGCTGAAAGTGTTTACAACTTTATAACTTCCACCTGTGATATTCTGCATATTACAAGCAAGTCAACTGTCACCATTCTGCCATATCCTGCATTTTGCAATCAAGTTAAGTGTCACCTTTCTGTGATATCCTGCATATTACGAGCATGTCAGCTGTCAACAGTCTGCCAATATCTTGCATATTACAAGTCGGCTGTCAACATTCTGCCATATTCTGCATATTACAAGCAAGTCAGCTGTCATCTTTCTGCCATATCCTGCATGTTACAAGCAAGTCAGCTGTCACAATTCTGCCATATCTTGCATGTTACAAGCAAGTCAGCCATCACCATTCTGCCATATCTTGCATATTACAAACATGTCAGCTGTCACCATTCTGCCATATCCTACATATTAAAAGCAAGGCCTTTTGACAAAAATCAAAATAAGTAAGTAGCATTAGCTAATTCAGAAATTGGCAACATTTAGGAAAGTGCAAAGGGTTTATACCAATGTTTTTACATTTTTCTTTCAAATATTTAAAGCTATAACATTAAGAACAATAAGCCCTATCATCAAAAACAGTTTTAGTTTTAAGCAAATATAACAGCCCCATTCTATACACATATTTTCTGTAACCATCCAGAAAAACTGAGAGCATATGCTGTCAGACGGAGTCTGCTTTGCAAGACCTAGAGTGGGAGAGTATTTAAGAATGCATTACATATTTTCATAGGATTCAAACTAAATTTATCAAACAATTTAACTTTTCTTGGTATAAAATCATGGAAAATCATGAAAGATGCCATATTTACAATTTCATCAGACGTCAACATTTTGGCAATTAAATCACATGAGAACTCTGTGTGATTCTTATATGTTTTATTTTTCATACATGAACGAGTGTATGCTGTAATCAGTGCTCATATTCATCCTGTGGAGAATATCCATACATATGTACACGTCTGTATATCATTGTATTTCCACATGTTCAAATTAGCATTCAATAATATTTTTTCAAAATTAACCTTGTTGTAGATCTCGGCTAACTGCTTTGTTATATTGATTTGACCATGATGGTTGCTGACACTTTGTGTACTTAATGGAAAGGACTAATTTACTGCAATTAGAAACCCCTACCCTATGTACAGATCCATCAGTGCAAAAAGGGATCTGGTACATTTTTCTACACAAACACATACACACAAGATCATGCACGCGCAAACCAAAGGCAATCTTTTAACACCAAAATATGAGGGAAGTTTTTTAAGATCAGTTCTAGGTTCTGGTCAACGTTTAGAGAATCAACCCAGAAGGAATATTATATAGAGGTTTATTAAAACTAAAACAACTGGCACTAAAATGAAAAGAAAAAGAAAGAAAAATTAAAAGATTCAAAAGATTGCAAGTTTACTGCAGTAAACTTAACTTAAAAAAAGCAACTGGAAATATGAACACTATAGTAAAGTCAAAACCAGTGGTGTAAGCTATAAAAACATACACAAAAACAACGATGATGATGATGATGATGATGATGATGATTATGATGATGATGATGATGATGATGTCTTGAAAATTAACTTTTAACTCTTAAAGGATGTTAAGTTGTTAGCAAGCAGTTCTAAGGACAGATGCCTGTGGGGAAGAAAGTTTTTACATGCGTCCAATGAACAGTATGGTACCCTGTATCTGTTGGTATGGCCTCTGGCTGATGCTTGTATGGAGATCAAGTACACTGTTGTTGGTATTTGAACCAGTTGGTTACTGATTCATTACATCATGATGACCTTGTTCCGTTGACGTCGGCTTCTCACGTATACTCACTGAAGGTCCTTCACCATGGTTGTTACGTTAATGGTTCATTGAGAGTCGCTGTGACAAAATCTTGCTGCCTGCTTTTCGACTCTTTCTAGCTTGGCTACATTGGTTTTAGAGTGTGGGTCCTACACTGTAGAAGCTGTGGGCATACAAGTGTTTTGTAACAGCAAGCCTTGATATGTTTTGGGCAGGATGACAAGTTTCTTTGCAGAAAAGATGTCGTCTAATTGTTTTTTGTTTTTTTTTTTTGGTTTTTTTTGTTACAAACCCCTTCTGATTTTACTAATTGAGCCAAAGGACACTGCAGGTAGGCCTTCGTTGTATTATCTATACAGTACCATAGAGCCCAAGATATCATAGGATATAAATAAAAAAATATATAGCCTGGAACGCTGTATTATCGCGGTACATAATGTTCTTACTTGTACATATTAAAACTGTTTTGCTATTGTTGCTTATTTATAATTTGTCAAGTTTCAGTGACTTTCCCTCTTTCTATTCCTATAAAAAATCTTTGTCAAACGAAGCGCTCAAATTTAAATAAAACAGCATACGATGGCTGACCCAGATTAACGTACCATGGGGAACAACTCTATATTATCGCAGTATTTGCTCAACTTACGTATGGGTAGCACACAGTATTACAATAAAAATAAAATACGATTTACCTATGAGAAGAAATGTCCACGCTTGTACTGGTTTAGTATTTCCACAATAAAGGAAAGATATCCAATGATAAAATCCAACACACAAATGTAATTCAAGTGTAAATCCATGCGGAATCCATGAATAACAACATTACAACTTAAATGCAACAATTATTTAACTTTATATGAATTTGAAATGCAAAATGGGCAAAGAAATGTAACTATATAACAACTATTATTAATATTATTATTATTAATATCAAAATATTACAGATTTAAAGAAAGTTTAACTGTTATTGTATTCTTATGTACGTACGAGAAATATGATCATAAGCAACATTTTGTGAATGTTGGTCCATATTGGCTACCATGAAATGAAATTGCAACCTTGACGTTGTAAGAACATGTATGTCACCATCAGTATATGACCTATAACCATCAAACATCAGACGATACACTGAATATATTTCGTAACCAAAGCCAATGCAGGTATAACATGTTCGACTGGATTTTTTTATATGATGATCAACGTAATTGCATGAACTTTACTAAAACGTGATCTTCATTCTTTTTCATCTTAAAGTTATAAAAATATGTTGACATTTTAGAGGAAATTGTCTGTAAGATATTTGAATCCTTACTGCTACAGCTTTACATCTGTAAACAACCGCTAGATGGCGTATGTCCAAAATTATTCGGAAAATCCCGTTTGCCGCGATAATATAGAGCCCGAGATAATACAGCGTTGGACTATAGTCTACATGCCATAGGAAGGATCTATAACAAACCATGATAAAACATTCATATGATGACTGCAGACTGCAAACGGTTTAGATATATAGGAATACAAAAAGTTAATATTGGTGGTAAGTTTGGTACCTTTTATAGAATATTTCCAAAATACCAAGCAAAACACTCTACAATCTTTAAATCTAGCGCGCCAATCGAAAATCATAAAGTTGTCGTTGATTGGATAATTTCTGAATCTATATGTAAATCTATTTTTGATTTGTCAAAATAATGTCATCCTTGATTTGTATCGTTGAGACGGCAAGTGCAGTTTGATATATGCAAGATTAGAGCTTCCTAATGACTTGGATTTATTTTTACGCCAATGTTAACCTTTGAACTGCATCGACATGGCCCTTCGTTATTATTTCGACTTGATGTCTCAGCCGTCAAGGGCGGTTTATATCTTCTTAAAGCAGAATAACATACCATTTGATCCGAAACCCGTTGCTTTAAGAAAAGGTTTAAAGTTCAATACACACATAAGTTCTTGTCATTCCCACTGTATGGTTGATTCTTTTTTTTAGGATGTTTATACAGGTATAACTCCTACCACAGTGTGTCCCAGTTAAGACAGACACGGCAGTTATAAAATTGTCAATATTAGGCATCCCAAGAAATACGACTGTATTAGACTTGTGATATATTCGTTGGTTTGGTGGGGTTTTTTTGGGGGGGGTTGTGGGGTTTGTTTTGTTTATGGGACTCCAACACTTAAGCTAATATCATACTAGGGCAAGTAAAGTGCCATGACCAAGGACACACTACAGCTAATTCCATGGTGGGATTCGGATATGAGGCCATATAAAAAAAAGTATGTATGCATCTGGTTACCCGACCGGCCCTAGTTTTCCCTATTACCCCAATATTTTTTTTTGGGGGGGGGAGGAGGAGGGGAATTTGGGACAAAGAAAACAAATTTGGAGAAAAAAGGTATGGCACTACAATCGAAATCAAATTCATGATACAAATGATGCTTATTTTCTATCTAAAAAATAAAGCAAAAATTTCAAAATTGTACCACCTACCTACCCTAATTTTTTTTTAAGTAACCAGAACCACATCTTTTTTTTATTTATTCCTTCTGATTTAGATGATGATGTAACAATGATTTAATTTAACTCAGAATGTTTCTTCTCTTGTCATATTAAAAATTACAAAAGCAAAAAATGGTGTGGAATAAAGTGCCTTTAAAAATCATAAATGGTTCAAATATTTTGTATGGCCTAGAATTTAACATAAATTTCTTCATAGCAAGAAGGACTAAGATTGAGAAATTTACTAGTCCTGCTGAATCTTCACTAGTCCTTCCCACAAATATGGACTGGTGACAAATGAAACTTTCCTTGCCTTGGGCTAGCAGTTTACAACTAATTTTGAGCTCTGTTTTGCAAGATACCGTATAATTATCAGAAAATGCAAATATGATTTTTTCATCATTAAAGTCATTTAGAGGACTCTTGTTACAGAAATACTTTATGACATGTACAATCAGTGCAAGTAATAACATTATATAATTATGAAGACTGTAGTACACACTAAGCAGCATTACACATGTACAGCTATTAAGACTGTAGTACAGTCTTAGCAATAGTATACATGTGCAGTTATGAAGACTATAGTACACACTTAGCAACATGATATATGTATAGTTATGAAGACTAGTACTCACTAAGCAACATTATTAGAAAAAACGATCAGTATGGGTATATAAAAAAATAGCAAAAGAAGAAAATATTTGATCAACAGTGGATGACATGTACAAGTTCATACAGCTTGTTTCCAATGGGGTCCTGAGAGATCAAAATTTTGAAGTAGGGTACATACAACAAATTAAAATTGTATATGCAACAATGTAAAAATTGACTTCTACAATTAAATTTATGAATTTAAACTTAAAATGACCTGTGTCTGAGATGTTCTTGATTAAACTGGATAATAAGTTAGAATCATATATGGTGTTAAAAAAGCATGTAGAAGCTATACCACAGGATGCAACAAAATGAACTTTACTACAACCTAGTGGTGTACTAGTGCTTGATCATTGATTCTCCCCATCAATCCACCATCCATCCATCCATCCTTCTTTCTCTTTCGCTTCTAATAGGTTAGTTTCCTGTTAAGTGATGGTTGCATTCTTTACTAATACTTTCTTACTGATGAAAGTGAAGTTTATATACTGATATACTTTGGCCAGATAAGCTTTTAAGGTTTTCATATTGGGACTCACATATTTGAATTAAATTTGTTTGGGGTTAAATTGAATTATCAAAAATAAGCAGACCTATTTCTTTATTTTGTGTATGTAACTTGATAATTAGGATGAAATAAAACAAATATTGTCTAATTGACAACTCAATTCAACTCAATCACAGCCTTAATATACACCATCCATGTCTCATTCTTGCAGACAAAACAAGACTATTAAGGCCTGTTGGTTTGGGTTTTTTTTTTATATAAGGAATTCCTTATAAATTTATTTGGCCACCATTAATTGGTCACCATTTACTTCCCATGGATACTCGGATTAAAAGAGAGATAGCTTCCTTTTTTATAATCAACCGAATGTTGAAATTGTTAGCTCAGACCTACAAAGGAGTGGAAAGCTTTTGTACTACCACCTGTGTCAGCATTGGTGTCTGGATATATCAAAGCAGAGAGGTCTTGGAAATGCTTAATCACACGTATTCGGATGTATTTTTTTAATCTGGGTCGCAGAAATCACTTATGCAGGAGTCCTCCGTATGCACGCAATAGTTGGAAAGCAAATTTAAAGGCTTGCCTGTCCTGCTTCAACTATCGGCTGAGTGGGAAAATGTGTTCATCAATTGATCATTTTAGCTGTGCTGATGTTTACAATCAGAAAATTCGGCGGCTGAAAGATCCCCAGATGTACATGGTGTCGTTGCAAGAGTACATCAGAAGAACATGGCACAATAGCTTGGCAGCAAGTTCAAAGACTTGACTAGCTGCTGAGTGGTGGGAAAATGTTTGTATGCTGTGTTAATATGCATGGAATTGTGAAACTTGGTGAGGGGTTAAAGTTTGTGTTGTAACTGTTCATGCTGGGATCATTCAATTGTATGATATACAGCTTTGTTAGGACCACAACTATAAACAAAATGGTCACTGTGACCTACATTTCACATTTTGCTGAATTACATTAAGTTTTTGCATTTAGCTCATGACCACATAGGGATTTTGCATGCAGAGTATATTTAGACCTACCTAGAATAAGGAAAATTGGTGAGGAAATACATTCTGATGAGCACTACTTCTTCATTGCAGAGAAGTAGGTTACTGCACATATATTATGTTTTACTGCCTTGGGTTAAATTTTGTGTTTGATGGTTTTTTCTCAGGTATTACATGCTAGATTTGTAAAATTGATAATGAAATGTATCTGTTTTAGTGCCACACATTTACAATAAAAGAAGCTCATCATGACCTATATTTCATAGTTTGTTGGCATTGGTTATGTTTTTACATCTAGCAGATGAGTTTCTGGCATGTTGTATGCATACCATTCTTCCTGGAATAATGAATTTTGGATAGATGGTGTGTCTTGACAGGGACAAACCCTTACTGCTAAAAGATGTCTGTGTAACCTATATTGCAAATAGAGGTCCAGGTAACCTATATTTTATAATTCAGTGACACTTCTGAAATTTTGTGTTTGGAGGTCATTTATTGGGTGCTGTTTATGTTAAGCTTGATAATTGGATGGATATCTGTTGATACTACATCAGTATGACCAGAGAAGGTAACTATATCCTGTAGTGTAACTTTACTAAATATCTGTGATTAGACCATAGCCACATAGATTTGTCCATTGTTATATGGTCTTAAACCATGTAACAGAATAAAAGCAAAACCAACAAATTTAGTTAAATCAACAAATAAATTAATTCCCTAAAATACAAAGTGAAAATACACAGACACTTACAGTATTGTTATTTAAATCCCAAAAAATCTTTAATATCCTATCAAAAGTCAAAAATATAGAATGTTCCAAATGAATTCCAATAGTCTTGAATGTCTTGATGTATCAGAGTGATACAGTCAGAATGTCTTTGAATGAGTCCCCAATAGTCACAAAGTAGTGTTGTATTCCAAAAAGTCAATGAGCACTTTGTAATGCCAGTAAATAATTTAAAATAATTTCGTCTAGAATTATATCTGAACACAAGTGCAAACTCTGATAATAGATTCCCATAGGCTGATATTAAACAGGAATGAATAGTTGTTTACCAAATCCTTTATATACATATTTCACTTGACCTAAGACACAATAGAATTTCCTATGGAAAACCCAAATGTTAAATTCAAATCCATGTAAACATCTTGTTTACTTCTTAGCATCATGACAAAAATCAGGTAGACATTACCCTCAATCATGGACACAAATTAAGTTATTGTCTCATTCATTTACAGTAATCTGTGTTTGGATTTCACATTTGATAAGCCATTTTTTGTCTCACTGTTCTAATCAGTCTCAATCTGATTTTGCTTTCAAAACAGTCATTTATCTGGCAATTATCTCAAGCTGAATGATATGGTGTTATTATTCCCCTGGTTTCCTTCATTAGATAGTCAGCAATATTTAATAATCTTGGATTTATAACTAAAGCCTTTTTGAGTACTGAAACTTTATTTGTGGTCACATCTTCAGCGGCTGTTCCTAAATAAAGTAGCCAACAAATTGAGCATTGAACACAGCTTTTTATTTTTACTTCAGACATGTCGATTATTGCTTGAAATTCTGAATTGATTCATCGGCCTATCAGAAGTTTTCAACCCAGAATTCTTGTTCACATTTTAAAATATACATTTACAATTATTAATTCATCTCATAAAATTGTTTTAAAAAGGTTTGAAATTTTTTGTGTGAGAACAATTCTCTTGTCGTTGTTAGTACTGTTTGTTTCTTGCAGGTGAACATTTTACAGAGGAGTTTAAGAAGCTGAATCTATTCTCTCGAGTGCCATTTATAGATGACAATGGTTTTATTGCGACTGAAAGGTAAAATAATCTTCAGTAGAAAAGGAGTGGGGTATTTACATCCAACATGTATTACAGTGTTTATCCCATGATAAATCCTAGGGCCTGCAATGTAAGATTCTTAAGAAAGAGGCAAAGTGGATATATCGTTTAAAAAACTGTACATAAAGAATTTGCTGAGATTTTTTTCAAAAAAGTGAAAATGAGCTTATAGGTGTGGGTTTATTATGGGAGTATTATTATGTAAATGAAGCAAAACTGCACTATACTTATTAAAGTAGACTAACTTAATTATTGGTATTAATTATAAAAATCACTGGCTATAAACATTAAAACATGCTACACTTTTCCACTAGTTCATTTCTGGTCATTTTTTCACAGACTGTATCTTATCTTTTCACGTGTTTCTTAATGATAGAAATGTTATTCTGAATCAGTTGTCCAACAAAGCTTTATAATAACATATTCCATCTGGGTTATTTTTGCTTGTTAGAAAAGTTTAACATCTTTACCTTTTAACTTTTATCATTTAGTACTTTATATTTACTTTTCCTTTGGAAGGCTATATATTCCTAGTTTCTTTATATTTTGCATTTTTAGAACCTTACTTTGAATTGGGACTATATAGCCAACAGTGTGCTGACATGCTGTTCAATCCTACTACAACTGATACTGTTTTCTTTTACTTTACATATGTTACTGCATAACAAAATTGCTTATGACTGTTACGTTTAAAAATCCATGGTACTTTTATTAAAAATATATGCCAAGGTACTCGGATTAATCAGAGTTCATATTAAAAGGAAACAGTTCTAAATTGCATCAATGGATGACTACTCCACATTAAAAGTGCCTTCCCTGGGTCCCAAATATATTTTACTGGAATAGCCCCTGTCAGTAATGTAATGACTGTAATGAATTAGGTAGTTTATTGGGGTAGAATTAGGTAGTTTATTGGGGTAGAAATGCTAAATTACAATTTCGTTTTTATTAACAATAATTTAAATTCTGTCAAAATGTAGTCTCTATAGCTGCCATTGTATAGGTTTTGCAATGGAGACCGTTGGACCTTTTCAGCATTTGAGCAAATATTAAAAACATAAGCTAGTTAACAAAATATATTTCCTAATGTCTCTATAAGGAATTTGCACATACTTTACTCAATTTCAACTCAATGTCAGACTCTCTACTCATGGAAGCACTTTTCTTTGATAAGATATTTGTGCATTTATCCTCTCTTATACATCAGTTTTCGGCTCAGTGTTAATCATATTTTATGCTGGTTTTCAATATTTAAGTTTTTTAAATTTTAATATGTAAATTCAGATCTAGAGATACCTGATCTTGTCTTGTTTTTTGTGTTTCAGTGTGGCCATTCTCCGCTACCTGTCATAGAAGTACAATGTGCCAGAACATTGGTATCCTCGCTCAGATGTTAAGAAACAGGCTCGAGTGACCAATGCCTGAATTGGCAGCACCTGAACCTACGACTTAATGCTGCCATGACTTTCCAACATCTGGTATGGTTAAAGCATTACCTCTGCTGTTGAGTAAAGCCCAATTTATTTATGTCCATTGCAGGACGAGTTGCAGCAAGTTATAATGCAACGTGTTCTTAACATCTTGAAGGTGGAGGAAACTGAAGAACCAGGAAAATACCACAGACTGCTTAAAGGCAACTATGTACTTAGATGCATTAGCACTGCAACCAATAAGTGCATATAAGAATCAGTGTGTTGTAAATATAATTTTATAATAATTAAAAATGATCTGTGTATTGTCAAATTAATGTTTCAATCATAATTAATTAGGGTCAGTGTATTGTCAATTTAATGTTATGCTAATAATTAATAAGGGTCAGTGTATTGTCAGTTAAAAGTTGTAATTATTTAACTAGGGTCAATGTATTGTCAGTTAACTAATAAACAGCTGCCTCGCTAGGCGCTAAGCATTAAGAGGTTAGTGTTAGGACTGGTCGGCCTGGTGTCAGGATAATGTGACTGGGTGGGACATCATGTCTGATAAAAATCCAAATCACACACAGACACAATTAATAAGGTTCAATGTGTTGTCAGTTTAATGTTAAAATAATAATAAATTAATTTGGGTCAGTATATTGTCCATTAATAATGGTCAGTGTATTGTCAGTTAATTAATGTGGCCCAATTTATTGTCAGTTAATTAATAAGGGTCAGTGTATTGTCAATTAAATGGAAAAGGAAGAGTTGAGTATCTCATTGTTCACTGCAAAGTTTTTTAAAACAAAATATCTACAAGCATCTTTCACAAGATCACTGACTGGTCACCACTATTTATATTTGTTGTGGTTCTTAAGTTTCACATTTAACGGGTTCTTGCTAGTTTTCTGGTCCAAATTTTTCCTCTTGAATCACTCTGTATTTTGTGAAAAATGGAAAATGTCCTCTCTGTATCAGCATTAGAATGTGGTTCCCACATGTTTCTGTAATGTGTGGATGGAACACGTAAAACAATGTCTTAAGAATTTATTTTAATCCTTTATGTTTCAAATGTGGTATGTACAGTAGATGGCCTTCAAAACATGCATGTGTGTATAATGGCTTTTATTATAGATGCCATAGGGCTTCCAATGCACATGACACAGTCACACTACATGACTGCATGTGTCTATAATACACTGAACTCAGTTGCGCTACATGTCTGCAGCCCCACTTGGATTACTCATACACTACATAATCCATTTATGTACAATGGCTGTTAATACAGACTACCTGGGGCTACAAATACACTAGACTCTGCATATATGTATAATGGTTCTGATCGTAGACCACATGGTGCTACCAATATTCTAGACACTGCATGTGTGTAGAATGGCTCCTTTTATAGACCCGTAAGGACCACCAATACATTAGACACTATATGTCGGCACAGGTGTATAATGTCTCTTGACATTAGCCCCCTGGGACTACCGATAACTGAACACAGTCACGCTGCATGTCTGCATTGGTGTATAATGTATATTGACATTAGCCCCCTTTGGCTACCCATAACTGAACACAGTCACACTACATGTCTGCATGTGTGTATAATGTCTCTTGACATTAGCCCCCTGGGGCTGCCAATACACTGAACACAGTCACAGTACATGTCTGCATGTGTGTATAATGGTTCTTCTTATAAACACCCTTGGGATACTCATACATTAGACATTCTGTGTGTGTATAATGGCTCTTATTATGGAACCCATGGGGCTACCAATACACTAGATACTGCATGTGTGTAGAATGGCTCTTTTTATTGAACCCCTAAGGGCTGCCAATACTCTAAACACTGCAGGTATGTATAATAGCTCTTATTATAGACTCCCTGGAGTGTGTGTGTGTGTGTGTGTGTGTGTGTGTGTGTGTGTGTGATTTGGATTTTTAACATAGTTTTGAAAAATTTTAGGCATATGGCTACGAGGTCTGCAGTGTGGCAGTTTATAGTGATATCTAACACTGGGGCATCTTGCTGCAGACATGTAGCACCATACCCACTAAAAGGTCAAGTTCACAGCAACAAATAATTAACTGTTATTTGCTTCTTTGTCTGGGTTGTAACTTTTGAAACATATATATTATTTTCATAATAGTTTACCCAGAATTAGAACATCATGGCAAGATGATGTGTTGCATACTGGTCATGCTCCAAGCCCTAAGTCAAGGCCACAGCATGGAATGTGTAATTACGAGACTTGTTTCATCATCACAGCAGTATCTTTGAAACTGTTTGATTTCTTTCTAATGTAACTTTACCCAGATTTTAATTATGACTAAATCGTTTATATCACAGTCACTTCTGCTACCTCCAAGGTCAAGGTCTTCATAAGCGGAAGACTGAAGATAACTTGAATGTACTGTCCATCAGAAGTTTTCTTCTCACACAATAGCTTTTGAACAACTTCATCAAATATAATGTGTACCATTATGTTGTAAGGTTCATCAAATTGAATTTTTTATGTTGAACAAGCTTGGCAAGCATCCCTCATATAAATCTTGCCCTCGCATCACAAATTTCATTATTAATCAATACTTTTTTAAGGACACAATGGATTGAAGCCAAATGTAGCATAAGCCTCATGAAATAAAATTCATATAACATTACCTTTCCATCAACATTAGCTGACAGTTATTCCAGTTGCATGACTGAGAGTTTGAACTTGCATATTAAATCAGGGCTTCTTACATTTTATGTTTCCACTTGGCATCCATGACCTCAGCAAAGTTTCTGAAATGATTTTTTCCAAAATCATTACCCACACATGCACTTGTCATCCACACCTTAACTTTGTTAAGATGTGTACATCATGTACTGGTTTTGAATTAAGGCCCTGTATGTTTTGGATGATAAGAACTTTTTTTTTTTTACAATTCATGTCCAGTTAATTTATTTATCATTTCAGCTACTCATCCCACAGATGCGAAACCAGCCTGTTGATCAGAAAAAAGTTGAAAGGTTCAAGTTAGTCCTGGCAGAGTCTCTTATGTACATGGAAACCTACTTCCTGAAAGACCAGATGTTCCTTTGTGGTGATGATATATCTGTGGCTGATATACTGGGGCATGCGAGCTGATGCAACTTAATGCTGTCATGGAAGAAAAATTTTATGAATCCAATCCCATACTGGATGCATGGATGAAACGAGTCAAAGCAAGGCTCCAGCCTAATTTTGATGAGGCACACAAAATCACCTACAGAACGCGTGAGATCTATAAGAACACTAAAGACAGCTTGAATGCAAAGCTATAGGATTTATGAAGACAAAACATTATTCCATCACTTCACCCTCTCACAGGCTTGGGTGTTGCAGTCACTCATGTGACCATTACAAAGTCTGGCTGATAATCCTCAAAATAATCATCACTGAATTATTTGTCAAATTTTGAATGAAATTGACTTGTGATATATATATTTTGGCACAATGTCACCTGTTATATGGGTTAGAGGGATCTGAATGGCAGGTTTTCCGTGCTGCAAAACTTATAACTGGAAAATCATGGTCTCAAAAGAAATTAACTCTCTGAGACTTTGAATTAACTGTTGAGTGTCTGTTGTAATGCAAAAGATGCTGAAGATTGGACAAATAGTTTTGATATAATTTTCAATAATTACTTTTAATGATAATAATATATTACCTGCAATCTTTGCATCACTTTGTCTTCCCCTGGTGCTAGTCACCAATTCAAGAACATTATTCCCTCCTCCAATTAATAATTGGAGACCTAGAATAAAAGAACAATATGATCCCAATCTAATACTAATACCCCCTCCCCCTCTCAATGTAGATGCAGATTTTCTTTTCAAAGAAAATGATTGCTCAGTGTCTAGCATTACATGGCTATAGAGCAGTCCTCTCCAGTCCTTTTAAGTTCACTAAGGGCTGTATTATTGGGTTGGACTGATATCTTTCAGAACTAATCAGGTGCTTTGAGCTCCAGAGACCAGTCTCAAGATATTTAACATCCAGGTGGAACCGTTCATATTCTTTTGACTTTATCTAAACCTTTAAGCTTTGAGTGAAGCTTCCTTAAGGAACCTTACCCTTTAACTAGCACTCCTTCTCTCCCTAGCATTGGCGAGGAGAAGGATTTGTCAGTGGAAATGGGTTATTTATGTTTCATTAGAAGCTCATATTTGTTCTCTTTCATTGCAAATTTGGGTATTTAACCAGGATTCAGTTACTTTCAGTAGCTCCTGCTTTTCTTGTAATTCTGTCGAGTCTCACTCATATCTGTGCTAGGGATGATCAAGATATACCCCTTTGCCTAATTAAAATTTATGTATCTATCTAAATAAAAAGAGAAAAGAAAATGTCATGACCATCTTTCCTCCCCCCCCAATTGTTCCCTCTGATATGCCACTAGCCATGATCTTGAGATGTATTGCATGGGCTATATATGGAGCTTATCAGTCTCTCACTGAGAAAGGGTCAATTTTTCATGAAAATCAAATCCCATGAACCTATTGATGTAATCTCATTCCACTAGCTTGTCATTTTGCCTGCAATCAGTGTAATGCCACAGTGAGGGCATTTATGCTTTGGGTCCAGTTGTATGAGTCAAATAAGTTGTCAAGCCAGTCTACAGTAGAGGATCCTCATGACAGTAGTACAGTTAGTTAGAGGATCATCATGACAGTAGTACAGTTAGTTAGAGGATCATCATGACAGTAGTACAGCTAGTTCACTTTGATGGCTTATTTTTTTCATGAGCCTCACATTTCGTTGCGGAGGTAAAACTAATTTTAATTATCCAGTACTTGCCACTTATTATTGCCCAATTCCCTCCTCCCTCGCTGCTCCGAAGTTCTTTCAGTCTTGGTCCAAACCAAAGAAGGATGATATTGTGATTGTAAAAAGCGGACTAAGGTATCAGACTGGGATAATGTTTTTTATTCTAGACTCTAATTACTTTATTCAGGGGAGATTACTCCCCTTGGACTGGGGACTAGCACTGGGAAATATAAAGCAATGCAATAATATCATGTAATTGTTGCATAATTAAAATTTGTTGTATCCCCCCCAAAACTACATCTTTATTCACATTTGTCTTATTTAATTACTTTAATGTAAGTTTTGTATCTTAACCCATGTGCTACCTAAATGCTGGGTCTGTGTTACCTGAATGCTGGGCATGGGTTTCCTGAATGTTTGGCATGGGTTACCTGAATGGTGGGCATGGGCTACCTGAATGCTGCGTCTGTATTTCCTGAATCCTGGATTTGGGCTCCCTGAATGCTGGGTCTGTGTTACCCGAGTCCTGGATTTGGAATACCAGAATGCTGGGTCTAGGCTTAGCTACCTGAATGTTGGGCATGGGTTATCTGTGTGCTGGACATGGGTTACCTGAATGCTGGGCATGGGCTGCCTGAATGCTGGGCATGGGTTACCTGAATGCTGCACTTGGGCTACTATACATCATATTGAATTAACTGGGATTCCACTGGGATAGTACATCATATTGTTCGAAATATAATAAAAGAAATATTTAACACTGTAGATTGTAATTATCATTGGCAAGCAAAAATGGACAAAATCTGCACTGACATGTCTTTTCCTCCCAATAAGCCTACTGGGCTATCAGCTGATCATGAAAAGTACTGGATTTGTTCTTAGTTTAGCTGGTAATAGACTATAGAGCTTATGTGATGGCCTGTTTTCCATCATCAATTAGTCCATTACCACACATTTCTTAATGTTGCTTCTCCTGAACTACATGGAGCACTGCCATGAAACTTTATACAAATATTCCTTCTTAGGTGTAGTTGGCCCTGAATGAAATTGGTGCTACTGAGAGATATAATACAGCCACCACAGTGGCCTTCTTGAAAATTGTATTATCACTACTCCTTCTGAATGCCCAGGATTCAGGAAATACAGACCCAGCATTCAGGTAGCCCATGCCAACATTCAAGTAGCCCATGCCCACCATTCAGGTAACCCAATTAAATATATTTCTACATCTCTGCTTCTTGAGGGCAGTTTCGTAGGGTATTTCTGTTCATTCTTTTCTTAAAGTATGTATGTTTTTTCATATCAAATGTGGCATTGCACAGAAAAATCCAAAGTTGATGAGAATTGGTTCTTGTGCAAATTATACACCACTGTACATCATGCTGATTTATTGATAAATGTGTATTAAAACTACATTATAAAGTATGATGTTTGTTCATTAGTAGCTCAGTTTCAAGTTCTGTAGAACACAGTATTGTTATTTAGTCTTTTGTAGATCCTACAAAAGCATCCCATGCACACATACACACAGTAAACTCTGTGTGTGTGTGTTTGATTTTTAATGTAGCTTTAACAATTTTTCAGTCATATCGCTATGATATCTGCAGTGTGGCAGTTTATAATGATATCTATCACTTGGGCATCATGCTGAGGACATGTAGCATTATGTCCCACCCAGTCACATTATCCTGACACCAGGCATTTTTGTAAGTTTTTGGTATGACCACCATTATCTGAGGTGGATGCTCTAACTGCTAGGCCACCGGAGCGGTCTAGTAGACAGGCTGAACTGATGAACTAATTTTTGTCGTTATGTATTCATAAGTACACCACAGATGTTTCACCAAAATTGTCAGATATATTCAAGGAAGATGCCTTCACTGAATCCTAATAAGATAGGAGGTTAAAGAAGTAAAGAAAGTGAAAAAGTCACAATTTGATCAAGGAATGGCATGTACATTATAATGGCAGTCAGATGTTCAGTATGTCTAATGTTTAATGGGGAAGGTTGAGTTTTTCATCCTTTCAATTAAAAAGCATCATTTTGGTTGTTCTAAACCTTGTACATGTTTAGAAATGTAGGTAAATATTTCAGTCCCAGGAGACAGAACTAAGTTTATTTGGCATAAAATCAGGTCATTGGAGGAGTGACCTAGTAATATGAGGAGACCAGCAGGGATAAAGCAGAAATAAAAATTAGTACCAACAGATGCATGCCTATTTCTCATTTGTCTTCTATACAGTAAGTGTAAGCCCTCAACAAACTTTGGTGAAGGCATATAGTTTAGAAATAAAAATTATTATGCAAAATCAGTTTTTCTTGACTTGTGATCTTTTGACCCCAAAATCAATAGCTTCTTTCATATGAAATGCATAAATTATGCACTTACTTTGGTGAAGTACATTGTTCATACTGACTTGTTTTTTGCAAAAGTAATATTTCTTTGTTAGTCAGTGACCTTGCCTCTGGATCTTTTGAACCCAAAACTGTTTGACCTCTTTGTGACTCCAAGTGCAAGCCACCCATTTAGTTTGGTCTGCGGTGTGATGTAGAACTAATGTTATTGCATGGAAACCATTTGTATTCTTTCAGTTACAGTGACCTTGAGGTTTTGACCCCAAAATTGATAGAGATCTTCCTTACCCCAAGTTCAAGTCATCCCTAACGTTTAAACTCAAATTATTGTGCAGAAAAGTATTTGTTAGTAAATTTTATTTATCATTTAGTTTTGTTCAAATCAAGATTGGACAGGTATGACCACCGGTCATATTGCCATCAAATAAATGACTATTTATGTCAGCCTAAAAAAGAATGGCTCTTGGGTTTTAAAGTTTGAAAATTATCATTGTAACGAATCTGCAACTAGATTATCATGTGAAAGGGTTTTCAGCCATCTAAATTTAGCAGAAGCACGGAATCAGCCAATTTTCAAATTATTCCATTTTGTATGATCATTAATCATTCTGAAAAATTCTGTGTTTTGCATCTGCATTGTTTTCTTCAACATGCATTAATCACTCAGTTTGTATTGATTTTGCATTGAATTTGTTGTGTTTATTCTCTATTTTGATTCTATTTATTTTGCATTCTATTTATAGTCATTCAGCATTAATTATGATTATGTTATTGTTTCCCCTGTGAAAAGAAAACTTTCTTGTTCAGAGTCAAAAAATTATTTGACTGAGAAAGGATGCTCTGTACATATTTTCTTAAGCTATTTGTGTAGTCATGTGACAATCCCTTGATAATCTATAGGAGAATAGTTTTTTGGAAGCTGCCAAAAGAAACTGATGCAAGCATGTGTCCAAAAAGGGCCTGCAATACCAGACACACTTACTGACTTAAACATGTTGCAGACATTTAATTTCTATTAGTTATGAGAGATTGGTACATGATCTTAACCAGCTTAATCATGTTGCAGACATTCACAGTCTGTATGGGCTGTTCCATTAAAAAATACATGGGACCCAGGGAAGGCACTTTTAAAGTGGGGTACCCACCCATAGATGCCATTTAAAATTTCTTATCATGTTATGTGAAATCGAAGTACCCTGGCATATAGTTCTAAAAAAATGCCTTCCCTGGGTACTATATATGTTTAAATGGAACAGCCCTTATTTATAAGAGACAATTGCATGATCTTAACCAGTTTAATCATGTTGCAGACATTTACATTCTATTAGCTATTAGAGACTGGTGCATGATCTTAACCAGCTTTGCAGGTTTCCTAAGATTCAATGAGCTCAGGTCCTTGAGGTATTTTAGTATTTCATTTTGTAAGTACTACTTGTCTTGGAAGAATAGGAAAGTATGGAGCATGTGGAAATGGGGATGAAACTGTCATGAGCAAAGGTTCCGAATAATATGCCACTGAGATATTTGGAAATATCTATGCCAAATTTACACTGCTGGGTTACATAATATATCAAATAAATCAAGTTGTATCTTTAATAATAGAAACTAGCAGATACTGTCTGCGATACAATCATAAAAAGTGTTATGTGTGTGTGTGTGTGTGTGTGTGTGTGTGTGTGTGTGTGTGTGTGTGATTTGGATTTTTAATGTAGCTTTAAAAAATTTTCAGTCATATTACTACGATGTCGACATTGTGACAGTTTATAATGATATCTAGCACTAGGGCATCATCTCGCATGATGTCCCACCCAGTCACATTATCCTGACACCCGGCCCACCAGTGCTAAAACTAACCTCTTAATGTTGAGCGCTTATGAGAATGAAAAATATAAGGTCTGTTTTGCTGAAGAACACTCGCTCAAGCCTATTAGCTAAATATTGTTTTTACACATTCTCAGTTTAAATAGTAGTAAAATATTTATGTCAGTCTTGAGATACTGTAACCATGCAGTCATTCAAAATGATGAAATTCCTAGTGAACTCACATTTCTGTATCAGCACAATAGCAGCCTGTTTTCGTCCATTTGTCCATCTGTGCCAGAACACCTGGATCTTGGCTGCTGCCCAATCCCTTCGAAGGCTCTACTTCCATTGCCTATATCGCCTCCATACCCCCTGAATCTTGATGACTTGGTCCACCATGATCTTGGTTCTAGCTGAATCCAGGTTTTCAAGCTGCAATCAAAGGAATAAAGGACTATTAAGACTTAACCTTCTCTACATGCAACACTATTACCTTGAGGATACTCTTTAAAGCATTTTACAAAATTTTCCTTCTTTTTATATTTTTGCTGAACCAAACCTGCAGGAATGCTCCAGCATTATATATGATCTAAACTGTACCACTAAATAGTTACCAACAAGCCAGACCCATTTTGTATCCATTCTCCAAACAATTGGTTCTAATTTAAAAAAGGATACATTACAGCTGTTACAACTCCAAGCCTTAAATTAACAGAAAGAAGTGAAACAAACAATTTAAGTAAAATCAACAAACAATTTATTTCTCAAAGTTACAAAGTGAAAATTTAAGAGACACCGAAAGTATTGTGAATTAAATCCCAAATAATCCTAAATTTTCTATCACAAGTCCACAAATACAGAATGTTCCAAATGAATTCTGATAGTCTTTAATGTCCTGATGTACCACAATGATGCAATCCAGAATGTCTTTGAGTTCTCAATAATTCCAAAATAATTTGTTAATCCAATGTCAATGAGTGCTTAGTATCCAATAAATAATTTAAACAAATAATTTCTCTCAAATTATATTTGAACACAACTGTAAAATCAGATAACAAATGGATTTCAGAGATTGATCTAAGATAGGAATGAATTATTTGCTTATCAAGTCCCTATTTTACACATTTTCACTTGACCTAGATGTGAGTCATTCCAATGGAAAATTCCAATAAAATTGTAAATAAGTCTGTTTCTAGAACATTCTAAAGTCAAAAAGCTATGTGAATATTATTTTTACAACTTGCAACCATGGACAAATGTTAGCTACGTAAACATGTTTACAAATGAACATTATATTAAAGTACAATCTACAATTATGGACAAAAGTTAAGCACACAATATATAACAGCAGCATACCTTAACTTCCAATTCAATGAATGGATGATAATTAAAATTCAAATGCAATTTATCATTACTGTTGCAAATTTAATGTCACTGATCAATTGTTTCTATGTGTCTGGGCATTAGTTGGCCCCACTTCTAACTTGAATTACACATATTTGTATTGAGATAGGGTAATCATATTTGGTATGATGTTCTGATGATAAGAGGTTTTTGATCCTGAATGCAGTCCCATTTGGGGGTGGAGAGGAGTTTAAAAGTAACAGAATATTTGGAAAGTTGGAAAAACTGAAAGGTAATCAGTCACTCTTAAATCTGGCAGAGACAGTTATGTTGGTGCAAATTTCTATATAATTCACTATGACAAGTTGGCCATTGGACCACCAAACATTTGATCAATATACCAGCTGCAAACAACATAAACCCTGACCTGCCAATGCATCATGTGATGGCAGATCTGGATCTATGTTGTTTATTGTCCTGATTACTCCTAACAAACTTTATTGAGTCAGATCTGTTTGGGCATTAAGAGCCAGCAGCTATGGGTCTATTTATTTTATATCTGAATTCAGCTTATATCTGAGTATATATAATACATAGAACACATAAAGATAATAACTTTTCCCATTAGGACATGTGTAACAAATAAGAGTCTCCCTCGGCAAATGGAATGCAAGTGCCAGATGATTTTATCAACATAGATGAAGATAAATTAGACTAGTCCCAGCATTTTACCACTATGGTCTTCAAAACTGTCTGTATTAAACAGGCTGACATTAACCAGTGAATCTAGTTGACAGATGATGGCGTATGAAGTGTGTATTTGTGGTGTCAGTGGTCAGGTCAGGAATGCATGTAAAGTATATTCTAGATACAAGATGATAATAAACTAATAAACTTCATGCATATTGATATCTGTGTTGTGTCATATGAAATAAACCAAGCAACCCACAAATCAAGGTTGGTGTTTGTGTGTGTGTGTGTGTGTGTGTGTGTGTGTGTGTGTGTGTGTGTGTGATTTATATTTTTAACGTAGCTTTAACAAGGTTGGATGAGTAGACATGATGTTTGCCATCATTAATAAGAAGACACATGTTCTGGTACAATCCAGAGGGATTTTACTCCATCACTTTGTTTTTTACGTCAAGCTACAGCTGGTAAATTCTAAATGCTAAAAATGTCCTTGACGGAATCTTTCTTAATTTTGGCTGAAAATGGTAAAACATCTTGTGTATAGACAAATGGGTGTGCAGTGCTATGATGTGGGTGTGCAATGCTATGATGAGACAAGACTTGCATTGACTGAGAGTTGAAAATCATATCTTCTAAGATATTCAACTTGATCTTAATAATTGGAAGTCCTCATGGACATCTTGATATGAAGAAGATCACAAAAGTCTTTTCTTTAAAATCGGAGGTTAGCATCGACACCCAACCTATTCTCTTTTCTGATAAAGTTTAGGTTGATACCAATGACTAGTCAAGCAGTGCTTAGCACCCAACAGTAGATCTAGCAGTATTAGTAGTGTAGAAGTAGCAACAGGAAGTAGGGTATCATCAGCATCATCAAAAAAAGTACCATTTATGAGATGGGTCAAAGACTTGTTGCTAGAAACAACTACGCTGGATTATCATCACCAGTAGTGTTGGTTTCAGCAGTGGTCAAGTTGTTAAAAAAAAACTGCAATATAGTCCTTCTGATGACTAACAACACAGTATATTAAATCCATCTGGGAGGGTTTGGTGAGATAAATAGTATTATTATTATTATTACTAATGCAATAAAGTAGCAGATTGTTCAAATATTATGTTTTGTCAGTTAATCAGAATTTTGTGTTTGCATAACAAAGTCATCCCTCCCACAAATCCGGCATTGGTCATGAAGCTGTGTTCTAATAAAGTTGTCAAATGTCCCAGGAAGGTAACCTGTTGTGCAACAGCTAAAAGTCCTACAAGGTTGAGCTGAGCCCTTCAGCATGAAATATCTCTGAGATAAAAGCTGCAGAATGGATAATGTCAGTAAGGTAACAATTGGGCTCAAATTTAATGCTTGTGGTGACTGCTCTAACTTCATGAGCTAAAATACACAACAGATTCAATCAATCTGAAATTATTTCCTGATATACAGAAACTAAAAACCCATTTTATCAAGGATACAAATATCAGCAATGATATTTCTTCCCTTCCCTATTTAAGGGGCATAAAGAGCTATGATCTCCTTTCACATACTGGCTCACTTGTTGTTAAGTACCACTTACGAGCTCTTACTGGGTCCTGTACAAGACAACCTTGAGATGAAGTGACCAGAGTAAACAGGTGAACACTACAAAAGTCTGATTCCCCATTAACAGGAGCCTCTTCTTGGCAATGAAAGCTGGGGCCATCATGAGTTATACTGTTCCATCCTGTAGGTATTGCAAGTAGTTCAGGTCAACTGATAAAGCATGCATCTCACTAATTCTGCTTGCCATCACCAGTGCAGTCATCATTGGTTGACCCCACAGAGAACAGATTCAGTGATAAGTGCATGGATGGAGAGACCATTTGGTATGAGTCAGATGGCCTCTTCTTGATAATGAGTAGGTCTGAGCATTAAGTCTGTCTGCAATATGTTGGATTTGTATGTTTATGTGGTACTGGGTACACCAACAATGGTATTCCCAAACCATCACACAAAGATCTGTTGATTCTGTTCCCCTCCATAGCCCCTGTGGTTCACCATGATCAAGCTGTCCAGCATTACTAGGATACCTTTGCTTTGGATACATTCAATGCATGAATGGGAGGCATTGACAATGACCTTCATCTCCAGAATGTTCACGTGAACAGTCTTCTCTTGCGATGTCCACTTGCCACTGATGGTCACAATGTTCAACAGCAAGTGAGTCCTCCAAGCTGACAAACTGGCATCTGTGCAGAGTGATATCCAACTGTGGGAATCCAAAAGTATTCTTGTCACGTGCCACTTCCTTCCTTGCTCTGAAGCAGGAAGTGTTTGATTTCAGTGAAGATTATAATTTGATGATATAAACGACTAGAGTATGGGTACTACTGTACCAGAAGGGCCATCAGGTCGCATATAAAGGTGACAAAGGTGAAAGAGATCCACTGCTACATTGACAAGGCTGAGGAGTTGCAGGAACTCCAACACATAAATTGATGTAAAGGAAATTTCCAAGTGTGAATATTGTTGATGTATTTGGGAGGAAGACAAATGAGGTTGATACAAGTTAAGAACTCCATATCACAATGAATAAAGTGTAGAGAAGGAACAATGTCCAACTTGTTAACACTGTCTATCCACCCAAAACTGTGAATGAAGTGAAGG
>JAECUM010023041.1:0-88511 GCA_016617855.1 Megalonaias nervosa | reverse complement strand
ATTTATGTCTCGAGCAAAATAAAATTGTCACATACTGTCAACAATGTAACAACAGAGAAAAAATTGGAACAGGTATAGATATACATAAAGTAATTGGCAAATTGCCGAAACCAAAAGGCGGTTGGACATTGCCAGGCCATAAATACACTGGACCTTATAATCCGCTTGATAAACAACTTGATGAAAATGATAATCCTCTGCCAGGACAAGAGCCTTACAATCAAGTTGATGCAGTAGCTATGTGCCATGATATCTGCTACCGTGATAACGAAAACTCAAAATCAGACTGCGATAAAATAATGTTAGACGAACTTCGTGATATGAAACCGACAAACGGCCTGCTTCACAAGCTACGAGAAAGGGTTGATAGAAAGCTGGTGCAGAATATAAACTTTGACTCGGAAAGGAATTGTATGATGATCTTGAAGCGACAACGTCGCTAGCGTCAGAGCTACACAAACCAAAAAAAAAAAAAAAAAGTTTCCGCGACGTAAAGTTGTCGCAAATGCCGTTGACGATATCTGGGCGATAGACTTAGTTGATGTGTCAAATCTTGCTGAATTTAATGATAACAGAAGATATCTTTTCAATGTTATAGATATCTTTAGTAAATTGCTTTTAGTGTGCCAGTTTCAGACAAGACAGGAACGTCGATAACTGATGCGCTAAAACAAATAATAACAACTACAGAAAGAAACCCAAATAGAATCTGGACTGATCACTGAGCAGAATTTTTTAATAAAAAGTTCGAGCAGTTTTTGCTCCAAAATAACATCAAAAAATATGTTACAGGAAACGAAGGTAAAAGCGTTGTCGTCGAGCGATTTAATCGTACACTAAACGAAAAAATCCATAAGTATCTAATAGATAAAAATACAAATAAATATATTGATAATTTACAGAATATTGTTGGCGAATACAATAACACGAAACATCGAACCACTAAAATGTCGCCAGCTGACGCAATTAAAAATCCGATATTGGCGAACGAAAACATGTATCGAAGACATAAATTTAAAGTTGGTGATCGAGTTAGAATTTCTCTGACAAAAAAAAAACATTTGAAAAAGGATTTACTCCGAACTGGAGCGAAGAAGTATTTGTTGTTGATAAAGTACTTTTAACAATACCTGTAACATATGCGCTAAAAGATTTATTGGGTGAGCCTATAACCGGTAGTTTTTACGAGCAGGAACTTCAGAAAACTTCCCAAGACGTATTTGTTATTGAAAAATTTATCCGAAAACGCGGCAACAAAAGTTTAGTTAAGTGGAGAGGATATAGCGATAAATTTAATAGCTGGGTGCCAACTCTGTCGATACAAACTTAGAATTTTCACAATTTTGTGCAATAATGTTATTATAAATTTGTTCGTATTTCACAAGTACAGATTTACATTTGATAGTTTTACATAACGAAATTAAATATAATTTTATTGTATTATCAACTGGCATTAAATTAAATATTTTAACAAAAATAAAATCATATTGTATATTTCTTTGATGACTAATTATTTTCAGATTTAAAAAAGGTTTGATAAGCTGCCAAAATATTTGTTGCTCGGTAACTGTAAAATTAAATTTATCATTTTTTCAGCAGTGTGATACTTCACATTATATCGTCCAGTTGTCGGTCTGCTGTAATTTTTTCTGTCAGCAACAGCAACTACTTCATCGTTGGACTCGTTGTTGTACAAAATATCTTCTTCGCTATAGCTAGAAAATTTGTCGTCAGTGATTGGTAAAATTGCAAAATCGAGTTCAATTTTGTGTGGTAATTTTGTGGCGATATAATCTTCTGAATATATATCAGCAAGTCTTTTCATCAAGTTCATATTATAATATACTTTTATCTAATTTATAATAATGGCCAGCGAAACGAAATCTCCGGAAATTCCCACTGGAATTTCTAAGGTTAAATATCATCAAAAAGTTAATATATTAAATTACAGAGAATTAGCTGAAGCAGTTCGAAAATGTATGTCAGGTTATAGTGCTTATTCTGTTGGCGTTATTATAATGCAGGGCGAAAATGATAGGATGTTACTACCAACGGCAGAAAAAAATAAAATTACTGATAGTGCTTTTATAACATTAAAATTTGATCGCGATGATGTTTTGATGTTTGCCCACAGCTGTCTTACTAAGACAGAATTACGAAATATAATTAATCATCATATCTGAAACTAAATCTGTTAAATGTTGACATTGATGTTGCTGATTTATGTATTTCGTCGGCTACAAATTTTATTGCAGCTGGATTAATCTTATGATATTTTCCAGCAGCTGATATTGACTTAAATTGTTTTTCTTCTTCAGTCTCCACATTTACTGAAATTACTTGTCTGGCGTATCTAGCACCGCCAGTATCTCCTCTTCTACTGTTTTCTTTTTGTGTTACCAAATCTAAATTTTCAATGCGATTGTCTGTTTTAATTTTGTTTTTATGATCAATAACTAAATTACTTGAAATAGCGCCATTGAATGTTTCAAACACAAAACGGTGATTATAATAACCAACGAAGTCTGTTTTAGTTCCTCTAACATTTATACGTAAATATCCGCTACTATGCAAATTTCCAACAACTTTTTTTGTTCTTATATGTCGAATAATTCCTTTGTCATTAGCTTCGTAAAAATCAAATACTGGGTGAGGTTGAAACTCATTTTGTAAAGCTAAATTCTCAATATTGTCATCGTTTATTGAGTTATTTACCCTATAGACTCGCTGACGTTCTGGAATGTCCTCGCAAAACAAACTGTAAATAAAATCTTTTCTAAACATTTCGGTGATATCTGTATCATCACCTTTTACACTAATTATCATACCAGCCGGAGTTGGTTTTCCTACCGATTTTTTAGATTTTATACAAAAAACCGAACCAAGTGCATTTGCAGCATATAAGTTGTACTTTGGGTGAACATGATAAGTTTCTTGCTCTTCCGCTGTCATTCTGATATATCTAAAAATTTCTGTCATTATACTATAGGGATTTTATATCTCTAATTGAAAAATAAGTAAAACAAAAATCAATTAGATATAAAAATACTATATATGATGTTAAAATTGCGCGATATTGTTCAAAAGAGCATTATCAAAACAGAAAAAATTGCTACAGCATTCTCAGGATATGACAACAGTTACAAATTTGATGATCAAAATGTTTTAGCAAATTTTAACTCTACAAATTAATATCATCTTTTGCAACCTGTTGTATCTAAGGAAATTACAGCTCACAAAATTATCAAGCTAATAGTTCAGTGTCACGCGATTTTATCAAAGTTACATGTAATCGAAAAAGATATACTTGATATAATCTTTGAAAATACAAGACAGCGAAATTTCAGAACCATATCTAACAGCTAAATCACGAAAAATATTAACTGGAACAAACATTATCACAGTCGCCGCTGAAATACACCAAGAAATAAATAAACAATTGAAGGAATTTACTTCATCGGGATCAGGTTGGAAATTTGAAATGATAAAGGAAGTTTTAATTCACACGGCAAAATATAACATGCTTCGAGGTAGCTCTTACGTTGATCTTCCCAAAAAAATTAAAAACAAAAAATGCTGTATAAATGTCAAAAATAATGATAACGAATGTTTTCGTTGGTCATTTTTGTCGGAGGGACATCCACAGAGTGACCACAGTGACCGAATTGAAAAGTATTTGCCATACAAAGACGATCTAGATTTTAACGGAATAACTTTTCCAGTGTCAGAAAATCAGATACCAAAGTTTGAAGAACAAAACAATATTTCAGTAAATGTTTTCGGACTAGATGAGCGAGAAAATGTTTACCCAAGGTATATTTCAGAGACTGCTACACAGAAGACAATAAATTTATTATTTTATAAAGGACATTACGTTTGGATAAAAAACTTTAACGGTTTAGTTGGCGGGCAGTATAATAAAAATAGAAAAAAGAAATATTTCTGTTACAAATGTTTGCAGGGTTTGTCTAAGAAAGAGAAACTACAGAAACATATTAAATACTGTATCAACGTTCAAAGAATAACAATGCCAAGCGAAAAAGAAAAAGTCTTAAAATTTAAAAATTACGATCATAAACTAAATATACATTTCGTTATTTATGCGGATTTCGAGTGCCTACTCTTTCCAGTGGCTGGCGCTGAAAATAATCCTAATAAATCGAGTACAAGAAAACTACAGCAACATGTTCCTTGCGGAGTAGCTTATAAAGTAGTTTGTTGCGTCGACGATAAGTTTTCATTTCCGATTAAATTATACAGATGTAAAGATAATGAATCTGAAAGTCCGGCTGTATGGTTATTAAAAAATTCTGATAGATGATGTTAATAAAATTTCTAACAATTTACTTAAGACAGCCGCAATGAAAATAACGTCTAAACAACAACTTGAATTTAACGAAGCAGTTGATTGTCATATTTGCGAGAAGTTATTGGTAGACTCAAACGGAGTCTGTGATAAAGTTGGTGATCATTGTCATTTGAACGGTCAGTATCGTGGAGCGGCTCATAATAATTGCAATTTTAAATTTCATGCACCAAAGTTTATTCCTGTCGTCTTACATAACTTTCGCGGATACGATAGTCATATCATTGTAGAAGCTTTTGGCAACGAGGAAATTAAATCTAAACTAAAACTAAATAATAAGATAAAATGTATACCAAATAATTTTGAAAAATATATGTCAGTTACTCTCGGCAAATTACGTTTCATTGACAGCCTGCAATTTATGGCAGCATCATTAGATGAACTTGTAAAAGGTTGTAGCACTTTTAATAATCTGCAAATTTGCTTTCTTTGATAAATTTAATCTACTGACAAGAAAAGGTATCTTTCCGTATATCTTTCTCGACGACTGGAGCAGATTTGATGAAACTTCTCTGCCCGACAAAGATAAACTTTACTCGCAGCTCAAAAATGAAGATGTGTCAGACTATGAATACAAATATGCGTAAGATATTTGGAATAAATTTAGTTGTAAAACATTTGGTGATTATCGTGATATATATTTGAAAACAGATGTTTTATTACTAGCAGATGTTTTTGAAAGTTTTCGTCGAGTAAGCTATAACAATTACGGACTAGATCCTTGTTGGCTGTCGTGGGACGCACTACTAAAAACAAGCAAAATAAAATTAGATCTCCTAACACACGTCGATATGTTTAATTTTATTGAAAAAGGTATCAGAAGCGGAATTAGTGTTATAACCAAAAACATATGCAGTAGCTAATAATAAATATCTAAAAAATTATGATAAAAATCTCCCGTCGAATTATGTTATTTATCTAGATTGCGTCAATTTGTATGGTTGGGCCATGTCAGAGCCAATGCCTTTGCGGTGGATTTCATTGGATATCTCCAGATCAATTTCTTAAAGAAACTGAAGAAGATTTACCTGGAAAAATCATTAATGATTTTTCCGATGTCAGTTATTTTGTTGAAGTTGATCTGGATTATCCTAGTTCGTTGCATGATCTACACAACGACTACCCATTTTGTGCAGAGTCGATGATGATAGATTACAGTTTACTATCACCCGAGCAACGAGCCATGACAATAGCAAAAAATTCCATTGTTAATAAGTTAGTTCCAAATTTGCTAAATAAAAGAAATTACGTGATACATTACAAAAATTTAAAACAAGCAGTAGATGCTGGACTAATTCTGAGAAAAGTCCATCGTGTGCTAAAATTTAATCAGTTGAGGTGGATGTCAAATTATATTGACTTAAATACCAAACGTCGTGCTGTGGCTAAGACCGACTTTGAGAAAAACTTTTTTTAAGTTAATGAATAACTCGGTGTTTGGTAAGACAATGGAGAACATTAGAAAAAGAGTTTCTATCGAAATTGTAAAGGATATACGTCGCAGAAATAAATTAGTTAATGATGACGGTTTTGTCAGTATGAAAATATTTAATAAAAGTCTTGTTGCAATACAACGACGGAAGACAAATTTAAAGTTAAATAAACCGATTTATGTTGGTGCAGCCGTACTTGATATATCAAAGTGACTAATGTATGATTTTCACTATAATTTTACTAAAAAGCAGTGGCCAGATTCAGAGTTGCTATTTACTGATACAGATTCACTAGCTTATAATATAAAATGCGAAGTTGTCTATGAGGATATTTACAACAATAAAAATTTATTTGATTTATCAGATTATCCGACTGGTAGTGGATTTAATGATAATAGGAATAAAAAAGTTATTGGTGAAATGAAAGATGAGTTTATGTTTGTGCCGGTGAGAGAGTTTGTTGGATTAAGGAGTAAAATGTATGCTGTCATATTAGATGACAATAAACTTATAAAAAAAACAAAAGGTATTCATCGAGGATATGTGAAAAAGATGATAAATTTTAATGATTTTAAAACCGCGCTCAACAATATTGTCAGTTTTATTAAGACAAATGTCATTAGAACGAATCTTCATAAGCTCGAGACAGATACAATAATAAAACGTGGACTTAGCAATTTTGATGATAAAAGATATTGTAAAGACGGAATTAATACTTTAGCACTTGGGCATTATAAAAGGTACATAATACCGTTCCAGCTTGTTCTGGATTGTCGAATATAGATTGGTACTAATGCACTTTATGTCTCTATTGATTTTCAGACTGTCTGTAATAAAGCGCTGCTGGTGATTTTAGTGAGTTCTGTTAAGTGATTTCCATGCGTATTAGTCTGTCTGTCTTTCAAAATCAGTACGGAAACAGAATTCCCTGAATCTTTATAGGCTTGATAAAAACCCACCTATTGATTTTCAGACCTGCCTATAATGTAAACAGCCGCTTCGTTTTTCTATATAAATAGACGGTAATATATTTTAGATTTCGTTTTTCTGTACAAATAGACTTAATATATTTTAGATTTCGTTTTTCTGTATAAATGTAAGATTTCAGATTAATGTTTTTCAGAAATGTTATTCACAAACCAGGTAACCGATAAGTATACAGTAATTTCTTAAACATATATATGTAATCAGATTTCATAGCTCAGTGCAGGAATATTGTATTCTCGTACTGAAGGTCTGTGGTTCGATTCCCATCACTGGCATATGTCGGTGGGTATGGTTCTGGATTACCAAAGACTTATTTTAATTGGGGGTGCGAAGCCCAACAGAAAAATAATACACTCTCCCACCATGTAACCACGTGGTGGGTGTACTTTTGCACTGAACTCGGGGTTATCATGGGGAGAGTGTACAAAATCTGTTGGACGTAGGTAAATCCCCCATTTATGTTTGTATCGTCTCTTAGGATAAGTTAGGATAAGTTTATGTTAGGATACGTTTATGTATGTACCGTCTCTTAGGATAAGTTTATGTATGTGCCGTCTCTTAGGATAAGTTTATGTGTTATAGTGTCCAAATATAAACAGCAGGAAGATGTGAGCTCGTGACCTTGTGACCTCACTGAAGGGTACCCCATACAAGGGCATTCAGAAAGAATGTCGCCGGACAAAAAAAATCTTATAAGGTGCCTGTGGACCATAAGACAGGTCTTTACACTGAAATAGACAGCCCTCTGAGTTCCTAAAGTTTCGGTTTCGGATATTTAGGAATTCGCCTGGGGATATGTCTATTGAAATAGAAGCCCTCTCAGTTTCTAAAGTTTCGGTTTCGGATATTTAGGAATTCTCCTGGGGGTATATGCTTTGAGTGCCCGAAATAGACAACCCTCTGAGTTTCTAAAGTTTCGTTTCGTTTAGGAATTCGCCGGGGGGGGGGGGTATGTCTATTGAAAGGGACTCTTAGGACCTTATGAGCTTTACCGGCAGAAGGGACCCCAGTGGTATGGTAGACCGAACATCACCGCTGCTGTTTATTTTTGACTTATATCATTATCAAATAAAATATCAACCATATTGTCAATAAATGTCATTAAATCATCTGACCAACCTACTATTCTCATATAATTTTCAGTTGCGAATAACCATACTGACCAATATTTTGGTGATATATGATATCCAACTTTTTTAATACAGTCGCTTATTATTTTAGGTTTTATGCCAGTATAGCATGAGGCTGATTTTCTTGAATCAAATCTCTTACAAAATCTGTTTGTTAGATCAAATCCATCATGTCTTATTGGATTATAATGATATATATTATATAATATTTCATTGTTCAATATGAAATTTCTATCAAAAAAGGTTTATTCTTTCTCCGACAAATCTTCAGGGTGGGGGTCTCTGATCTAGAATCCGCATTTAGTTTAGGATCAGCCTATTACTATACTGAAAAAAAAAATATTTTATCACTAAAAAAAGTTAATCCGACAGGCCCTTGGAGTTCTGGTCCAGAATCTGTTTTTGGTTTAGGATTAGCCTATTAGTATACTACTCTGCCAATTGTTGAGACTGGCCAATCTTTCGAATATATTTTCAAAATTTTGCAAACGTCTGTTTTTTGAAGTTGAAAGAAATATTTGTCACGAACAAATATAATCTTGCTCCTTTATTAAAAGCACGGAAATAAATGTCGTTTCCAGTCTGTAATCATTCTTCTAAGCACAAATCGAATTATGGTAGAAATGAGCAACCATTTCGAATGATGAAAAGTATCTTAGTCGTTGATAATTTAGTTTCTAAAGTTTTGTTGCATTTCGATTCAAATCTTCCAAAAGAGTAAAAGTCAAGAAATAATTTATTTCAGTAACTTGCAAAGTAAAATTTTAAAGCGATTTACAGTATTGTGAATTAAATCCAAACTAATCACAAATATCCGATCACAAGTCCAAAATTAAAGAAAGAATTCCAAAAGTTTTGAATGCCCTGATGTACCACAATTATAATCCCCAATATCTTCGAATTAGTTCTTAAGAATACCAAAGTAGTGTTTTAGTCCAAATGGCAACGAGCACTTTGTAATTCCAATAAATAATTCAAACAAATGATTCCTCTCAAGTTATATCTGAACACAACTTGAAATGATTCCACAAAGTGATCTTATGACAGGAATGAAGATTAGTTTAAAAAGACCCTATTTACATACACAACCCCACTTGACCTACATATTAGACAGTCTAATGGAAAACTCCATCAAATTGTCAATACATTTTCTTCTATAACAATTGGAACTCAAAAAGTTATGTCAATATGTTGCTTACAAATTATCATTGTTTTTAACACAATCTACTATCGTGGATTCAAGTTAGCTATGTTAGCATGTTGTTTACAAATGGCTCTTCGCTTCAAGTACAATCTACAAGCAAGCACACAATATCTGTGTAACGGGTTGTATAATATATGTTCGTCACAACCCTACCAGTTCGGCACTGAACACAAGCAATGATTGGTCAGAATTACGTCACATAGTGTTCCGAAGTGCGTAAATAGAAGCTAAATTCGAAGGTTGGCAGAAGTTGTCAACAGTAATAACGCCCATTGTTATAAATCTCTCACCAAATAAAAATATTACTGTCTTCATGTAGTTATAATTACAAAAATTGCTAACACTTATTAAGCAGTATCCAGATCTTGAACTGAAGCATTTTTTACAAGTTTAGAACTTACCACATACCTACTCCCCCATTCATCCCAATAGGGTCTGGATTTGGTAAAACATCAACAGTGATAGTTTCAACTTCTTAGCAACAATACGGTTTCCTTTTGGAACACATCAATTCATTTCTAGTCCCTTCTTGAAAATAAGGTCGAATACCAGTATGTATTTCAGTTTTAAGCTGTACACGTAAGTAGCAAAGAATATATGTGTACGTGTGATTTGAATATTTAACGTAGCTTTAACAATATTCCAGTCGTATCGCTACGATGTCTCCAGTGTGGCAGTTTATAGTGATGTCTAGCATTGAGGCGTCATGTGCCAGACATGTAGCATCATGACCTACCGAGTCACATTATTCTGACACAAGGCGGACCAGTCCGATACTGATCTCTTAATGCTGAGCGCCAAGCGAAGCAGCTGCTATTAACATTTTTAACACGTCTTTGCAATGCCCAGGCCGGGGTTAGAACCCTCGACCTCCCTAGTACGAGGCGGACACTCTAATCGCGTAGGCCCTGCAAAGATGATATGTAGATTTTATTTCTGATGACGCATCATAGAAGGACAATATGTTGATTATTTATGTACTCCGACACAATCCGAATTAACTGATTTTCCTTCCAGCAACTTCACTCCGGTCTATATCGCTGATAAAACTGTTGGATGTACAGACCTTTGTATGTGTCTTTATTTCTCGGTTTGTTACTTTTTGTATCAGATAAATTTTTGTGCACATACATGCGCGAAGACTGAAGTAAATTAAAGTAGGAGCAGGAGGGGGTGATCCTACCTAATTTCGGCCAGAGGGGGAGGGCTGTAAAAAATAAATTAAATAAAAATATTCATGGAACCGTTGGAATGACCAAGGCATGGTAATACAAACCATATGTGACACATCGTATGTTTTTTATTATGCGCTATAAAATGTGAACATTTCTGTTACCAATAAAATTAACAACTAATCACATTTAAGCAGAAGGGGGTCAACCGGGCAGGATCGCCCAGACATAGGTGAAAAAAATGACGCAAAAACATACATGGAACTGTTGGAATGGCCAACGAACAGCAACATAAACAATCATGATTTTTTTAGTGCTATAAAATGTGAATATTTTTATTCGATAGTAGCAGCATAGGACAGGGGAATATGTTGGTCAGACCAAGTGAAAAAATGACGCCATTTATCAGCATTTTTGCTACAATGCTTTTAATGCTTTTATTAGTATGTTTGCGTTATTGCTTTAATTAGCATAATTGCTCTACTACTTTAACAGGGGAATATGGTAGGCAGACCAAGTGAAAAAAATGACTCAATTTATTAGCATTTTTGCTTTATTGCTTTTATTAGCATTTATTGCATTAATGCTTTTATGAGCATTTTTGCTTTAATGCCTTAATCAGCGATTTTGCTTTAACGCTTTAATCAGCAGTTTTGCTTTAATATTTTTATGAGCATTTTTGCTTTAATGCTTTAATTAGCATTTTTTATTAGCATTTTTGCTTTATTGCTTTTATTAGCATTTATTGCTTTAATGCTTTTATTAGCATTTTTGCTTTAATGCTTTAATCAGCGATTTTGCTTTAACGCTTTAATCATCAGTTTTGCTTTAATGCTTTTATTAGCATTTTTGCTTTAATACTTTAAATGCTTTTATTAGCATATTTGCTTTAATGATTTAATTTGCATAATTGCTTTAAAACTTTAATGCTTTCATTAGCATTTTTTGAAGAAAAACAATCAAGGCTTGTCCCCCCCCCCCCGCACTCTACTCTCAAGACATTCACTGGTAATTGATAATTGTTGTACGCCTACCAACCACACCCCTTCGAAGTCCCTAGGGTAAAAAACCCCAACCCCTTTCGGGGTTGAGATGAACTATAAATTATCAGTGAATCTCCTGTTAACTTTTGAGGCTCGGCTGGCGCCCCCATTATAATAGCATATGTCGCAGTCGTTGATAATATGTCTATCACGTTTTACGTTTTTTCGGGACTCGAACTCACGATGTCGTTTTCACTGTCTAACGATCTTACCACTTCGGCCACTGTTTCACTTACGAATATACGATGAAATAATTTATATGAGTATACGCTTATTGAACAGACAAACGTTAAACATACACCACGTATTTAAATCATATAATTTATTTCTTAAGTATTTTTATTTAACGTGAACAGGTATATTTCTCCAGCGAATATACAAAAATCGAATTTACCTGTAAATTTCAGCGACTTAGCGTGTTGAACCACGTGACCGGGAAATGAATAAATAGTTGGAAATCCCAGCGAGTTATTTCGCGCATAGGTATTTTTAGCGTAGTCACGTGATAGCTGGCATGGCTAAACTATTGAGTCAAACTGAGATCCATGTGGTTTATTGCATTTGGAAAAAATACATTACGTTGCTGAAATACAGTAAACCCTTGTGTATCTGCTGTCTTAGTGATCTGTAAATAAATCGTTGTTGTAATAATAATAATGAGTGATTCTGCTCTTACTATGGAATCTCCTACGGCTAAGTTAGCTCGAAAGCTACTGGATACAATAAAGAAGTATCTTCCAGTCCATGACTCTGTCAAGCAACAGCTGCAACAACACCGGGATGCTCATGTGGAATTTACAGAGGGTACAAAAAGATATTTAAACCAGTCACAAAAGCCACATAAAAGATTTTCTTCCGTAGTTGGAACAAAAGAATTAGGCATAAAAGCCATCGAAGTTGTTCGTGATAAGGGTATTTGTACTGTTGGTAATATTTTGCTGGTAAAGCATTTTCTGCGGTCAAAGACAGACTCGCACGATTAGTACGACCAAAACCACAGACAGTTAAGCTGCCGAGTACCGAAGTGATGCCAGCAATTTTCAGCAAAATAATAAATGAAGCTGCAAATGAGCGGTCGAAAGAATTAGCTGGAATGCCATCACCGACAAAACAAACCGCAGCTGAGATACAAAAAACATGACCGCAAACCTAATAGCGGGTAGTGGTATGATTCGTCATCGTAGCCGATACTGAACGGTATCAGAACATCGTTTCAGACAGCAACAAATTATAATAAAATGTTTAAACGTGTATGTGATTCAACGTTAGGCATGGACGCACCAGTACTCAAGGATGAGTCTATACGTGATTATTAGTATTATTTTTATGAAGCATGCGAACCAAACCAACGTGGGAGAATCGAACTACAGGTCCAATACACATCCAGGTATTTCTTGCCCGCCGAGGCATTTATTGAAGTTCAGGGTAGAGTTTTGAGATATAATAATAATCCATACGCTGCAGAAGACAAATGTGGATTCGTTAATAATGATGTTATGTTATTTAAAAGTGCCGTGTATATGATTGATAGTAGACAAATCGAAGTATGCCACAATGACGTCGATGTTGTTACGATGATCCTCGGTCATGCAAGATAATCCGATGATTATTCAAGGTTTGCTGGTCCATCAATGATGTTTTCAAAAGATACCACTAACCACCCTAACTATATACAGTATAGCACAGGACGACCAAGAAACGTCGCCTAAAACACCGACGCTAGCGTGGCTCCGGTAGTCACCGCCGTTAATCCAGAATTCAACTTGGGATTTGTATCACGACAATCTCAAATTGATGCTCAAGGTAGATTCAGCTGTGTTTTACCGTTGTCGCATATCTTTGGATTATGCAGACATGTGAGAAAAGTTATCTTAGGAGCCACACATACAGTTGAGTTAGTCCGATAGTCCACTGACAACGATGCAATCTGGCGGGATAATGCTGCAGCTGCAGGTAAAGTAATACTAACAAAACTTGCGTTGTGGATGCCAGCAATGACTCCATCGCTCACAGAAGAAGCTCGGTTGTTATCGTTCATGGATAACGGCGGCAAGGCAAAGTTGTCGTGGCTGACAATGACCACGGACTTAGTTACTATCACAGCAAATTCATTTGCATGGCAGATAGCGTTTCAACAGGGTATTTCAGCACCACGACATATTTTCGTTGCATTTCAGGGTAACACAAGATTGGAAACCAGATGGTGTTTGACAGATTAGCTGTGTCTACGATTTAACTGAAGACAAATGGACATCAGGAACCATCCGAAGATATAATACTGAATTTCGAACAAAACAATGTAGCACGGGCTTATCATAGTTTGGTGAGATTGGGGCGTGCTCAGTATGTTGATTCTGGTTTGCAGATATCTCAGCGTGATTTCTCAACGCTGTATCCAATATATTATTTATCACTGGAACGCCTCGATTTGTTCAGACAATCTGTCGTTGATATGCATGTGCTAGCTACTGTTAATGATATACCGGCTGGTCCTGGTGGTTACAGAGCAATCGCTGTCATGAAGTCAGACAAAATAATGTTGGTTGAAGGTGTCGGCAGACGAATGAGAGTCATTGATGCTGCTTGGCGATTAAAGATAAAAAAAAAACTTCAGAGGTGTTTTCATGCGTGATCAATTTTCGCAAAAACCAAGACAGACAACAACGGATCCACCAATATGCGGCCCAGAAGTTCTTGCGGCACTTAACGCCGTGTCAAGGTCATCAGCACAGCTGCATAAAGTCGTTCACGAATACACAAGTGGTCGTTTTAGAAAGGTTAATGGTTTATAATGTGTTACGTGTAGGCTTGTACAAAAGTAGCAAAAAGAAAAGAGTGAAGTCAACAAGCTTTGTAAATTTAACAAAATAATTCATTTCCCTAGAAAACAAGGTAAAAATATGAAATAGGACTTACGGTTTGTGAATCTAATTGAAAAATTAATCCTAGAATTCAAAAATATAGTTCCTATCACTAAAAAGTTCTAATTGAATCCAAGATCGAATCTCGATGAAGTTCCAATATGGAAGGCGATGACGTCCTCTATGACCAGTTTGTGTTGATGTGTCAACAGTTCCTTGTTAAGTCACCAAGAATATAATTCCGACTTTTGAATTCCAAATAATTTCCACTGAATGTCTTTGTCCAAGAATCTTTGTTAACACAAGTATTTTCCAGGGTGAATAAATTATTTTAAATACGAAATTCGACTCAAATGGCAAAAACAAGACAAATACTTTGAGCCAGAAGGTATATATATTTACGACTGACTAAAATTCACTGATATAAGATTATTAAACCCAACTAAAACGTCATTTCAAACCCGCGTGACGGGTCACGTGATCACTCACTACAAGTCAATTTGCACGTAGACTAGAATGGCCCTACCTAAGAATCAGATTCCCACGCTGGAAATGAATTTAAAAATAAAACTGTTTACAACAGAGCTAACATGTGAGCTGAACATGACCTTGGTAATGACCAATCATTTTCACTCAATGTTTACAAAATCGGAACCAAGGTCAAGAACTAGGTCAGCTAAAATATAATGTAGCAATCTTTTTGCGTTCTAATCAGGCTAAAAGAATTGAACTAAGTTTACTGGGAAAAATGTCAAATCAAGTAAAAATATTATCCTTACAATAAAACGTAATGAAACAAAAATAAAATTAAAGAAATTTAAAACTAACACACAAGTAATTTAATTACATATACGTAACAAATGGTAGATATTTACGGAAGATCTGCCTTAGGAAAGTGTCCAAGTGAAGTTGATCTATCTGCGTATGTGACGCTAGATCAATTTGTTTATCTTATTCGTCTCATCGGGGTTGATCCGGATCAGGTTATTGTTTTTCAAGATCAGCATGGGCGGCTAAAGAGGGGAAATATCAAATGGGTCGATATTATCTTGCGAGTTTTAGGTGCAACCAATGATAACATCGTGGTATTTACCGGCGACGAAAAAATAAAAAATCGAATATATCAGTTGCAGAGTTTCGTAAATATGTTCCGATATCCTTTGTCCCAATGGCTCACTCGTCATGATTGGAAAAAGAATTGCTTGTTTGGGAGAACCGAAATTAACCGATGTCGCTGCAACGAAGAAATGCGTGGACGACGGTGATGTCGCGATAAGGAATTCGTTAACAACAACGAGTGATAGATTAACACATTACGGTCTGAGTATGATGGTCATTTAACCGCGTTTACTAGCCATATCAGAAACTATCAGATTCTTCTTCAGGTCGCCTACGATTTTAGTTGAAGTACATTTTGTAGAGGGTAATCATTGGATGATTATTTCATCTCCAAAAGATTGTATCCTTTTCAAAATAAATAATCCGAGTGAGATTAGCATAATGTACAGAACATTATCAGAATTTGCAAAGAGATCTGAGACTATTAAAGTCATTGTTTTTGCTGAGAAACTGTTATTGACCGGGCTACAGTAGGTCACACACAACAGTCGTTTCAAACAGGTTAGTGGTTTATAATGGTAGATATTTACGGAAGATCTGTTGATGTTTTTCAGGATCAGCAAGGACAGTTACAGACGGGCAATATCAATGACAGATATTATTCTGCGAGTTCCAGGCGCTACCGAAGATAACTCAGTGTTGTTTACTAAAACCGGCAAAATTAAAAACTCAGAAGAATCACTTCTAACAATCGCGGGGGAGATTAATGGGCGTGTTAGAAAAATTGGAGATATAATGTATGGCGATCTCGACATGAGTAGAAATACAATTATCAATGTTGGAGAACAAAAATCAGAGAATGGCGAGGCAACAAAAATACTTGGACAACAACAACCCCACAATCAGAACTGAGATCAGTAAGAACGTTGCCAAACCGGCGATACAATGACTGGAAAAACTCAACATGGGTGGAAATAGCATTGCTAAGTTGAGAGAACCAGAATCCAACGATGACGATGCAGCAAAAATATCCGTGGAGAACAGCAACATCCCGATGATGATTTCGTTAATGGCAATCAATGAAGGACTGATCACATTCAAATCTGAATATACTAATCATGTAACCACATTTGCAAATTTTCTTAGAAACATAAATAGGACCATAGATAATTTCTTTGGAAATCCAACTGTCGTCGATATTAAGCTCGCTAAAATCGCACACGCCTCGTGGAAAAATCAAAGTGATTCATGCAACTCCGCTCATCAACTCGGTATACACAGTAGAGTCTGGATCGGCAACACGGTCTCAACAATACAACTCCATCAAAGTTACCGCTCAGGTAACCGTGGTGTACAGGCTGATCGCTACAGAAATGACGTTAATTGGCACATTATCTGCGACGCATTTGATACCGCCCGTGGTTGGAATCGGCTTGGTTGATGTTGTCGTTGTTGCTGGTATACGAAATATTGTCGTGCAGAAAAATATCTACATGTACCAGCAAAAACGTGCACGAGCACCCATCAATGACTTACGCTGCGACACATGCGTGCATAAATATATCATCGATACTGTCAGCGGGGTTAAACGACGGTGCAATATCAGATAATGGGTTATTTATTATCGATATCACAAGAACACAAACCTGTCAACGTCACAATTAGAATCCGCCATATAGATAATAATGACAGCAGAAATTACGACACGACTGAAGCAGATCATCACTAATACAACACCGCCGACGGCTACAATGATGTCAGTAGCATCAACACGGCCGGAATTCGATATTGGTTTTCCAACCCCGATAAAAATCTCCAACGGTGGGTCAAATGAAGTCGCACTGAGACAATTACGACATTATTATAGTTGGCCAAATATCAGAGAAAAATCATTTGGTGGATTATACGCTAATAATTCGCTAGTATTCTCGCATTCAGCCACCACTGAAGGAACTGCCGAATCAATCCCAATCTAGTAAGTTGTCAGCGCACCAACAGGATCAAATCAAATCGAACAAATCAATGATCAACTTCAACGTAGAATCAAATCAATAACAGGAAAGGAATCTAAGATTGCTATCAAGGTACACGAGCCAACGCTGAGCGCCAACGTAGAAATATCGATCCAGGACTACGCCGAGACATATACAAGTCGTCGATCAGAACTGTGGTGAGATGGCTCAGGCAACGCCGATTTATACTGGATCACCACAACCAACGCGATCTGATTATTCACCGGAACTTCTTGGTTATATGGGAAGACCAGGGCACGATACACTCTTCTTTGATTTCATTGATAAACTACGTCGGTGGGGAATGTTAAAGATGCACGTAAATAATAGACTGATGGTTTTTCAAACAAGAGAGCTCCCCTGCGCGTTTGCGTAAGAACATGAAAATACACAGCGTAATCTACGAGCGCTATTTGAGCAGTATGTGACTGAATATCCGAATGATGATCTCAAAGGAAATATTATTGATACAAAAGACATCTATCGGCGGTTAAACGGGATGCTAAGCAATTACTAAGATTATATGCTATCGAAAAAAGCAAAACAAACAGAAGTGATTACAACTATAAATATTATTTTTTGATCATCACAAGAGCACCGAAAACCAATTGCATACGTTGAATCTACCTGGTTTGATACCGATAAAATGGTGCAAGTTATCGATCACATAACTGACGAATATTTTCCAAAGATTTATGCCGCATGGGAAAAGTAACGATACTCTCCAGATATTCTCCGATATAACAACGATCCAATAAGTGGTGGTCGTCATCTTTCGCCGGGTTTTGTTATTATCACATCTGTAAATCTAGTCTGTGAAGCAGTCGATGGTAGCTATACCGAGTCTGGGCAAGCTTTACAAGGGCAGATACAGCAGGGATATGTTCTTTACAGCTTTTCTCCGGATGTCCCACCGGGTCATTTGATTAGGTCGGTGCCCACTAATCATGTTTATTTACGAAGTTATAAGTCATCACTACACGAATATGTTTTCATCTTTCCGATCAAGACGGTAATTTATTGGACACATGTGGTGGAGAATTGACTGTTAGTTTGTTTGTGCGTGACAGACCATAACGGCTCATCACTGATGAAAAGAAAAATTACAATAAAAAAAATAAATAAATAAAAGATTGACATTTTATGTCGTTATTTGGTGTTCTTTTTTTTGTTGTTGTTTGGGCGATTCTTCTCATTCTGCGGGAATCTTAATAGATTCACCACAAGTCACGTTAGCTGTCTCGCACGTGCACTTACAGCCGTTCGATTTTCATATTGTCGAGACAAATCTGATCGTATTTTCTCAGTGGCGCTTGCCAGTGGAACAAATTTAGCTCTATCATGTTGTTCATGTAAATCCGCCAATGACAATTCCATTTCGCACTGGAGTAATTTGATATATCAGTTCTCTGCCGCTAGTGCATATCTGCCCTCTTCACGTCGCTGCTGTATCATCTCAAAATCATCGTTTGATTTTTTTTCAACATGGAGTTGAACCGCAAGACCATCTTGCTGCACATATTCGATCGTAGAGATAATCTCGTAATATTGTCCTGGTTCATTATACAACAAATGTATTTCTTTAATAAAAGATTATATCTAGACCAATTCGATAACGTGTTGCAGGATCGTGTTAACATTTCGTGATGAGTCCATGTGGGGTTTTCTGAGTATGTACGAAGAAATCTTTTAACTTACCAATGTCCATGTCGCCGGGACACCATGTCGCATGAATATTTCGCAGCGAATGTGTGTCAACAACGTTAAAAATAACCAGAAAATTGCAGTTATCTCTAATTACCTTGGGAATTTGAATATACCCCTGGGTGATGTAAATGATATCCGTTTTTTATGTCTGCTCCGCGAAAATATTCTGCCTGGATTTGCTTGTTTACCAAGCAGGACATCATCGTAAACCACTAGATTGTTGATATCCCCGTTAAGATGCTCGACGGACGGCGCATCATCCATGTTTGTGATAAATTCAATAACATCGTGTTCGGCCGTTGCAGATTCATTAAAGTCCTTACAAACATTATAGCACCGTTGGTTATCCACAGATGGCGCTACTAAATAAAGTTTGTCCCATTTGAGCCACCTCATTATCTGGTTGAGCAACAACTAAGTTTTACCAGACCCAGATGGACCAGCTATAATAGCTCGAATGGAATTAGGTAAATCTGGATGATGCTTGACCGGTGCTTGCTCACGTGTAGCTGAAAGTCAACCACGTTCATATTGTACAGATATAATATTATTTATAATCATGAGTTTATATTGTGTTCCATGCAAGACAGTCACTGGTACAGATATATGCTTAAAAAGGCGGCATACAAAATTATAAGTTTGTGAGCATTCTTGTTCAGCAGCTGGTAGCGATATTGCTAAGGGACTCGGGAAATTACTTGGAATGCCATGGTCTAAGTATTCTGGGGAAAAACATCTTCCAGGATGACGAAAAAATCAACCAAATCCAGATGAACTTCCAGTAAATGCGATTGACAAAGCGTGACATGTTCATGATGTCGCGTATAAAATTCCAGATCTACAAGAACGACATGTCACGGACGTCAAGTTAATTCACACACTGTATTCGATAAAGAATAGAAACATACGAGAATCACTCGCAAATTGGCTGATAAGATCGGCGGTGGAATGTAAAATAGTGTTAGGAGCTGGCAATTAAACACCAACAATTACATAAAAGAGTCTGTTTATTATAGTCTAAATGGATCCTGGAGAGGTACAATTAAAAAACTCGCCGATCCAGCATGTGTCGCATGAGTTGAAAACCGCAGATTGGTTGTCAAGACAGGCCATATGGCAAACTTTATCTTCCAGGTCCTAAAACAATTCAACATCGACGGTTTGATGCCACATGACGTACACAAACGGCGCACATGCAAATACGCATTGACTGTCGTAGATGTTGCAAGCAGATACAAATAGGCTGAACCGTTATCGAATAAAACAGCAACTGAAGTCGCAGCAGCGTTTGAACGAATTTATACGCGAAGACCATTGCGCTGGCCACAGTTGCTACAGGTTGATCTGGCAAAGAATTTCTCGGTACAGTAAAGACGATGATGCAGCAACAACACGTTAAGATCAGACGTGGACAAACCGCGATACATCACGATCAGGTAATAATTGAACTATTAACCCTCAACGTGGATTTGTACGTGAACAATTACAAGTAATTCCTGAAAACACCAAGTTACCACCAGATTGGATACGCGTCGCAGACTCCCCACACGCGTCAATTAACAACACTAACAAGAATCACATGACTTGAGGAACGAAGCTGCTCTAAGTCTGTTACATTCAAGACATATCAGAGAGATAATTTCGCGTGTGTGACTGAGACTACTATCGATTCTGTATATGGTAAATTGTCGTATGTCATTAGGAAAATATTTTCACGACATTATTGTGTTACAGCAGGCGCAGTGAATATTTTGTCGTTGTTCCATCATCATGAAAAATTCCACATCCAGATCAAACTGGTGTGATTTTTTTTTGTCATCTCGCGCATAACCATCTTATTGTTTCTTCACTGCGTTGATAATTCCTGGTGACGCTGTTGTTGTTTTTAACGCATCTGGTAGCTCCAACATGTAGACAACCCTGTGTAACTGAGATATTTTTGTTACTCTAGACACAGCCAGGTAAACTAAATTTGATCATTCGATGCGATCCAGATGTTGGTGCCTGATAATGTTAATCCCTGAGACGAATGAATTATTATCGCATATCCCAGAGTCCAGCACAATGTGTTGAACAACAACGCTTGTTGTACAGCCTCCACTGGAACCTCGACGATGTATTAATGAATAACGAGCTTTTGTTTTAAGCGGACACCTCTGGTGTCTACTATCGCAAAATATCAATAAGTATATTTTGTCGGCGTGTATCTGTTGGTCGATAACATAGCGGGATTTGCTAAGTTGCATATGTTTCCTTGTGAACCTCAAATAATTTACTCTGTACGTGATCGGGGACGTTTATCCTAGATACAACTGTTAGATCATTAAGGGGCCATAAGTTCCAGAAATCTGACATTGGAGTCTCTAAAATTACGGCATGCACTATTTCACACTGTCGGGTTGTAATATGATTAACAATTTCAGTTGTAGCAGTTGCTCATCATGTGATCGATAGTCGTACAAATCTTCTTCATAGTGGCTAACATAGTTGATCAACCATTCGTGTGGTGATTCACCTGTAAACGGTGGAGGCTGTCCATGATCCCCACACATGATAACTGCAGTAGATTTTGTTGATAACCAATCAAGAAACATATCTAAAACATCTTTGGATACTGTACAAGTCTCATCCCAGATACTTATTCACTGGATATATTTCTCACCCATTCGTTCAGGCGTGCATGCATTACCTCGCCATCTAAAGAAACTATGATATGTGCATGTGCTGACACCAAGTTGTCTCATCTCTCTAGCAAACCGGCGAGTTTGCGTCAACACAGTCATGTCAGAGCTTTTAAATACTTCTATCGCATGTGTTGTTTTACCAGAACCACCTGGACCATTCAGATAGACAGTGCTATTCTTCGTGATTGGATCATTTACTGACGGCGATGATGACTGTTCTGATAAATTATCTTGGCGATAATAAACATCAGGTGTTTTAACGTTTGCCGATTCTGAATATTTACGTATTTGCTCACGTTTTATTCGCTATGAACCCCAACCAGGAACTCTGGCATTATCGATAAATGGCTCAAGTAGGTCCATGCTACAACGACTAATATAAAAAGAATCTGTCGCGACTCTAACAACGTCATTGGGAAATCTGTTGATCATCGATAATAGGTTTATTGACGAGTATGCCAGCATAGATGATGTCAGCTGAGTAAACTGAGGGGAATTACCTTAGTAGTAGAAAACTATTGTACCCACGTTTTTTCCATCTTGCATGACTGCATTTATCCGTGACACCAACACACCTGTCGCCGCTGAGTTCTTGACAACAATATCTAATTTGGCTGGAACCATGACTAATCTTGTGCAACTACGTGCATTATCAGATGTTGTACCCTGACTAAGCATACGATAATTTTTCTGCAGATATTTATATGGTCTTGTGGTAACCAGATAGATTTTTGTTCTCTGTACGAAATTATCGCAGAGGTTACAGTTAATGATGTGAGAAACTTAACATCGAGCATGTATGGTAATAGCACTATTGGAGCCCATCCACGCTGAATCTTTTGCGCAATAATCGTTGCGATTGACACTGGTATCCTGCTTATTAAAGTGTCTGCCAAACCAAATTGGTATCACAGGATGAATACTCGCTGAAAACTCGAATGATTGAATCTCGGCAAATCCAGTACGATCGATATTTGGTAGTGGTTCGTTTATGGAAACTCGTGTCATTTTGTGTGTTGGGTGCCCGAATCGTTCAAAATAACGATGCTACTCGCCGAGTCCAAGATGGGCCGCCGGATAAGCAACCATATTGTCAACAGTAATCATGTCAGAGGAATTATATTTTGTGTTCCAAGACCACCATTGACAAACTTAACACAAGATTGTGATTCATCATCGAGAAATTCTTTTGGAATTGGACGCCATTTATTGTTTTGTTTGGCTATATGAGCCACAACGGACGACGCTGTAAACCAATTAACGAGTAAATCATCGTTGATTGTGTTATAGCTTACCAAAATTTATTTCATCGCACGTTGGAGTGATTCCTTCGGATAAAGAACCCGAGACGGCAGAAGAAACTGATCAAATGTTGATTCATCCGACTCAGAGTCATCTCCGTGAAATAGCTAGACCGATACAGGGTCGAGCTTACTTATGTAGTAGATTTCATCGTAGATACTGCCGTCATAAAATTATATTATTCTCTCCCTTGGAAATTTTGTCACCAAGTCGGTCCATGCATGTGAATTATGATCATATAAAACTATTGGAGCACCTTTACTACAGTATTTACCAGAATTGTACACAATTTCACTGGTTATTTTTTTTAACAAATATTGGGATCTTTAATATTTTTTTTTAAAAAAACCACGTCATTTATTTTAGCTCCTTTAATAATAGAGTTTTCCCGGTCGTTTATTTTTTATTATTGATTCTGTAAGTCCATTCCCTCGTTTTGAGTTTGCAAAATGTTCTCTGACACGTTGAGCCACGCAATTTAGCGAGCCTGTTTTTATCGGAGCAAGAGCAGCTATGTCTGGTTCATTCAAACGATAAAGCGCACAAACAACTGCGGAAACTGGATATGCGTTATTGTAGCATGGCTTGTCAGTTCCGGTGAAAATACCTGCTTTAGAAGTTTTATCGACTATGACGTCATTGTTTTGTCACCGTGATTCCTCAATAGGGTCGAGTTTATTACGAATAATCCAAGTCGAACCATCTTCACTAACATGTTCAGCAATAAATTGTATTCGGAATATGTACTTGCTGTCATCAACAAGATTATTAACGACAGCAGATGCTCGCTTGTCATCCATTGTGAAATCAATAAATGTTCCATAGCCATCAATCTTAAATGTTGAAATACCATGAGACGCACCATCGTTGATAAATTCGTTCTTTGCTTGATTGATAAAATCATGCAGTTGTAACTCAAATGGTATTTGTTTTCTGTCATCTGATAATCTTTCATAATTTGATTTGGTGATGTGCTTAGATGTTAGAAATCGCAGATAACCTTGTAAACTGGTCTTGTGTTGCTTCTAGTGATCCGATGTAATTTTTGATGAGATTTAAATGTTCTTGATTTTGATAATACGATTTTGTTCCCGGTGAGATCTTGATATTTTCGTTGCAGTAATCTAGCTTCGTCCTATCGTCCCATGCTACATTATTACTTTTCTTTAAGATACATTATTGTATTTCTCTAATTAGGCTTTCGTCTAATTAGAATGTTAGTAATAGTATAATGATCAACCAAACATATAACAGTTGCAAATGGCTGATGATGGGATCGTCTACACCTTGTGAAAAAAAATGTCGTAATGATTATTTTGCGCTTCATTTACAGAGTGTTCGACGTGGAAGTACCGGCCCAAAACCTTGTCTGGTTTGTGGAGTTGGCGTTAAAGGAAAACACAATTGTTTGCAGCTTGTGGTGGGAGCAAATATCGTACGTTGAAAAGATACTTCGAGATAACAAATTCTTCAGATGATGTTAAAATTAAAAATCAATAAGATTATATTGACCGTTATATTAAAAGCAATAAAATTGATCAAATTAGTGAAAAGTCTGTTGAAAAAGTTAGTCAAGACTTGTCCGATGCCCCTTAGGTCGATTATCTCATCCCCCATGTTGCTCATATCAAATAAACATATTCACATTTTATAGTACATAAAAAAGCAACACGATGTGTCTCAAATATTTTATGTTACAGTTCGTTGGTCATTCCAACAGTTCCACGTATTTTCTTTGGCGTCATTTTTTTCATCTATGTCTGGACGCCATTGGTCGGATCACTTGCTTAACTATGATTAGTTGTTAAATTTTTGGTAACAAAAATATTCACATCTTATAGCACATAAAAAATCATCATGATGTGTCACATATTTCTAATGTTGCTGTTCGTTGGTCATTCCAACTGTTCCTTGCATTTTTTTACGTCATCTTTGTTACGACCCTGTAGTTAAATTGCATATGTGTTAAAATTTAAATTCTTCTAATTCTTTGTTTCATTTTTATTTTATTTTTACATCATTAAATGTAGTTATTATTATTATGATGGTTATGTTTGCATGGGTCTAATAGTTTGTTAGAAACATCGTATTTATTTAAAACGTAAATGTGACTCATGTAAGCACGAGCTTTGTATGATAGTAAATTCGTCGCAAGTAAACATTCAGCAGTAGCTATGTAAATGATTGGCTGATACTTGTTCAGGCTTTCGTAATGTCCAGATGGATTGCGAAATCACACGTGTGCTTCGTGCGTGTGTACATGAAATGACGTATTAGTTTCTTTTATATGCTTAGTTATCTGTAAGAAAAGTCAGTCATAGTCGTAGTCAGTCATACTTGAGAGTCACATCATAACATCTTGTAGAGTTTCTAATACCTTAAGGAAAAGGTATTTCTGTGCTGGAAAGAGTTGTGCATTCGTACGAGGAACAACATGTGTGTTGTTAGTGGTGGTAGCTGTATTTCATCTACTTTCTAAATAATTATTTTCCCTGGAGAACAACACTACTGGCTTTGGACAAAGACATTTGTTGAAATTATTTCTAAATCGGAACAGAACAATACAAATTGTGCTTTACAGTGAAAATTCTGGACATTCTGTGATAGCCTTCGTCTGACGTCATCATTCGCCATCTTGGAACGGAACTGAGATTCAGACTATATCAAATTAGAACTGTTTATTTCACAGGACTTGTGTGTTTTCACAACTTTAGAACAATTTTTGGATCTTCTTCGTAAATCGTAAGTCTTGTTTCATCTATTTACCTTTTCACCGTGTTTTCTAGGGAAATAAATTGCTTTTGTTAAAATTTACAAAGTTTGTTGTAGTCACTCTTTCTTTGTGTTACTTTGAACGAGCCGATACGTAACAATCTTGTTTATACACACTCCCCCCTCTGGCCGCCTTTTGGTCGGATCACCCCCTCATGCTGCTAAAGTAAATACTTACACATAAGGTAAAGTATTTTTTATGAGATGTCCATTTGTTCGACATTGAATGTGTCTTTGTTCTTCAGCGACTAATTTTCTACCTGCTGTTTTAATATCTTCGAGGCTCGGCATTTGATAACTTTACTTACCTTGTATTGGAACGTAGAGATTTCGAAACTGAGTCAGACAATTCGGTTTTACTTTTCATCTTTCGCTGCGGATATACAGGTTGATACTCGATAATCTTTTTAATAAATTCAAGTTTCTGAACTGGATACTTGGGTAGCATAAAGCGTATCGTATCCCCTTGCAGTACTGTATATTACAGACCGAAATATTCATCAAGAGGGCTAAGGCAAGCTTGCATGGGGAACTCACTTGGACGCCCCTCAAAGTTCTGTACATTGTTAAAACAGTCCTTCATAATTTCTGATATGGCACAAAGTGCGATTCTCCCTCGGAAAAGGTGAATAATGGAACAGTACACACTAGGTTCACACAACGATACAGAAGAAATCGTGTTCCCTTAATCGCTTTCAATGATTATATGCAACGTGTCCTTATGAATAGTAACGTAGTCATCTTAGAAGTGAACATTCACGTCATGTCACGCTATCTAGACGGCTATTGTGCACTGATTATTGAAGGAGCATAAGCAAAGAAAATAATATGCACCCAAAGACTGTAAAGATACATTATTTATACAATTACAACATCCTGCTAGATGTTGACTGCCGAAATTCCAGGCATTGAGCAACATAATGTAAACTTGTGCTCTTTTCAGATAGTATTGGATTCCCATCAGTGTTCTATGTTGGAAATCTTTTTAACGTTTCCGTACAAGGTCTACACTCGGGAATTATCATATGATCGGTTTAGTGGGTACACTGATTCTCTTACTGATGGAAAACCAATAAAGAGCAATCGTTTACATTTCGAGAGTTAATAAATCATTATAGGGTAAGTATGGAAATCATTGTTCTGAATCGTGTGTCTTTTGACAAAGGAAGTTAAAACAAAATGTACTATGTTAGATATATGCCTGCTCAAATGATCAGCCATGTCGAGGAATCATATACATTTACGCGACAATTAATTTTCGTATTTAAACGACATTATATATATATATATATATATATATGTCGTTTAAATACGAAAATTAATTGTCACGTGCGGAAGTTAATCCTCTATATAATGAATTACAAATTAAGGCTTCATTATATCATTTAATCAGTTCATTAAAGGTAACAAAACTAATGTCAGTAGAACTCCTTTCTTTAATTTAATTACACTAACTCACTGAATTAAATTCAGCTCTTCAACAAACTGCCAAACTCAAACTTCAGAAGTTCCGATGTTTTCTCAAAAGCGATCACACTTCTATCTTGCGTTATGGGATTGCAGTGTGCATACAAGATTTACTTTCTCCGTAATCGACGAGCTTGACAACATGTCAATACGAACATCCAGAACTCATGAATACAAATGTATGCTCTAAAAAGGCAAGATCAAAAACGCGTTATGAAGAATTTTTCTTAGTTTAAATTATAATCAAGGCATATATTAGAATGACCTTATCAAGTAACGAAAATAAACTATGTACTCTGGTCGCCACCAGGGAATGAATGACCTGATAAAAGTCGATATAATGGCTCCTTAAAATGGGGAAACAATGCTTTTACATGACAAGCGACTCAGAAAATTTCCACAAAAAAAAATGAATCGTCCGGGACGTCGGGCTTATGGAATATGATCAGTCCCGTATATATTCTATCTACGAAGTTTAAAGTATGAAAATGCTCATTTCCTGTTGAATTATCAGATATTTCGATATATAAAGCTGCACAGGGATACATTATTTTTTCGAGGATGTATGTATGTATGTATGTATGTATGTCTATATGCCTGTCTGTCTGTCTGTCTGTATGTATGTATGTATTTATGTATGTATGTGTGCATGCGTGCAGGCATGTATTTATGCATAACAACTTACAACCACGGCACTAAAATGGAAAGTTTTCAGGTTCAAATTTGATCACTATTATAAAGTATTTGTTTGAACAGCTGTTACGACTCTATGGTCACAAATTTAAGTAACAGAAAAGAAGCAAAACCAACAAGTTTTATAAAACGTAACAAACAATTTAATTATCAAAGTTATAAATAAAACCGAGAGGAACTTACAGTGTTATGAAGTGTATCCAAAGTAGTCCTTTTAAAGGTCTATGAAAGTCTTAAATGGACAAAAAGTTCCTTATAAATTTCAATGCCAGAAATGTACCGGTCCTCCAAGAAATGTGATGTTGTCAAGATGGCGTTCTTCAAAATTCCTTGGAATATTTTATAACAGTTCTTAAATAATAGTATAGTCTAAATAATGAACGCTTTCTTTTCCACTGAGCAGTCCAAATAAATGTATTTCCTCTCGAATAATATGTACGTACAACATAAAACACGTCTGCATACATACATCAGGAACAAAATAAGTTTGAAGGACTACAAAAAATCAGAAAAATTCTGATTATTTAATTCTCTCGTTATATACACCGTATATTGCGATGTACTTTGCAATAGATCCCAATTGACAGCATCCAATATTGAGTTTACGTAGAATTAAGCATATTCACATGATCTATCATAACGTATGGAAAGCCACATAATTATTCTCGAAACATCGATATCTCATGAGGCACTGGAAAACTATGCCATAGGCGCCATTTTAATTCTTATTATTAAGAGTATTATTAATAATTGTCAACACGTACGTAAACATCTAGATATAAATCCTATGCAATATTATACTCAGGTCACATAGGCCATTCTTAACAAAACTATTATATACACATTACAGTCATAAATTAGAATCATAAAACTTAAACTTGTACCAGGGATTACAAAAAATATAGATATACATAACACAGTATTTATTCAAGAAAATATTTTCATGTATCATATATAGCATTATAATCTATACAGGGGTTCAGTAGAAAGTTGGTGATAAAGGGAGTTGAGGACGTTAGCTCCAGCACGTTCCTAAATCCTAAGTACAAATTACTCATAGCAGCGTGTATCTGCAGATGTCCAGTGTGCTGATAAGTTTAGTGTTTGTCATACGCATCAGCTTAGCCAACATAATTCAGAACAAATGTAGTTTTTCTTTATAAGGTAATCCTGACAAATATATAAAGATGCCAATGTTAGCTAGCTTACTTTATGGGCTTTACAACAGTATTAAATTCGACAGAATGGATATCAAAGTGTATGGGAGACTAATACGCAATTCATCCTAGCGCTGATAAAATTTGAAAGGTTCTTCTTACTGATCAAAATAAAATTCGTTTAGCTTGATGTAGGAAAGAAATTCTGGACGAAAAATTCAGGCATCTTTTCAACAAGATAAAGTTCATTTTTTATTGACCATTGTTTACATTCGATAATGTTAGTAATATAGCGTCATTAGAAAAGAAAACGGTATTGGTACTTTGATATTATTAGCATTATTATCCCTGGAATCAGCCACCTTCATTCGACGTAGATCTTGAGAATGCTCTGCAATATTAGTGCTTTTTCAGGAAATGCATCCTTGCGTGGGCATTTAATGCTGAAAAAATACCTTTTTAAAAGGCTTGTAATAGCTTAAACGAATTATTTACGCAATCATTTATGGCAATTCATTTTCCAGTTCTGTGTTACGTCCTAGTTTTCTTACTACATGGTTCTCATCCAAATTTAATATCTTGTAAATGGGATATTTAAAACTTTTTTAACCGACGCAGTTATGATATCATAAACACGCTATAAATCTGAGAATATCGCGGTATTTGGAACAACTATTTGATTTGACCAACTATTGCTTTCCGTGCAAAGTACTGACCTAACACTGAAATGAAAATAAATGAATAAATGATGAAGTGTCTACATAAATGCTGGCTGAATGCATCTGAAGTTCTATTTTCATACTTAGTTATAAAAAATGCTTGAACGGCGTCGTAATAGTTGCTTCAGGCAGTCAGTTTTGTATGTCGTACTACCATCAATGAATTTAAAAGCTCAAATTTGACTTGCATCAATTGCATAATAACTTATAAAAAGTGCTATGGACATCGTGAATATTTGCGTGATGTGTCTTTAGAGGTGAAGAAGTGAAAGGAAACCAACAACCTTTGAAAGGTAATCGTGTTCCTTTACACGTATTGTATATGTACATCTGATGTGGCTCCATGAGACGCATAGCCAGGGCTGCATATACTGTTCAACGCTCAAACAAATTTTCTTTACTTTGTTACATAAATTCTGATGAATCTTAGGATATATAGGTGCAACGGTTATCATGAAAACGCTGTTATATTTGATAGGATATAAAGCGAACGGTAATGTTCATTGCCAATCCAAGGAATATTGATCCAGAGAGCAAACTAAAGGGTCAACTATCTGATTCTTATGGAGAGAACATTCCGAGCACAAGGATATGTACGGATTACATATTTTGTTTTCTCATATTCTTATATCTCCAGACTACGCTGAAATATGAAGATGACAGCGTTTGGTCCATTCATCGTATTTACTCTATCAGTCTTGATGGAATGGTATTCATTAACCAGCTAGTGGACTTCACGGAGTAGGTGAGAGGTGGGGGATGGGATGGGGATACAGGCGCAGATGGGAACTCCTTGAAAATGATATACAGATACGTTCTACCGAGTTTGCTTGTTTTTATTCGGCCACCGGGGCATGTTAGTTATGCAAAATTTTCCGTTTTAAGTTTTGGTTCTCAATGCCTATAATTGATCAGTGCCTTATCAAACCAAACTGTGATCCAGTATGACTACAATATATGAATATAAGTAAACGAATTTACAAGTTAGAAATTTAGATGATATTGCACTACCCTGAAACAGCGTACAGAACGGCAAATTGCAATATAAATTAATCTTAACTTAAAAAGCGTGGACTTTCCTGGTTATTTTAAATTTCACAGACCCCATTTAACCGGTACGATTGGTCGCAAACACATTTTGGCTGTATTCAACAGCATTTATGAAACGAACATGTACATATGTGCGGGGGGGGGGGAGAAGTCGATTCATTAAGAATAGGTGTGCAAACACTTCTTGTACAACTGTCGTCCAGTTTGGGCACCTTTGTACTGTCAGATTGGGCATGTTGTGTGCAATTTTCCCCGTCTGATTCGCATCCATAGTTTGTGAAGTAAAATTCGTATATCTCGCAGACTTCGTCGTCAGGCATGATGTCTTGTTGTCTTCATTATTATGGTCGTTGTTTCAATACTTGAAATAAACATTCTCCTCATCCGGCGAATAAATGTATATAAAGGTTACATTTTTAATTTTCTGTTTGAAAAATTATAGCACAACCTACTTGAATCACGAATACAAGGATGTTATAAATTGTACTGAATGGCGTTGTGGAGTGAATGTTTCCAGCATATTGATAGACTACCATAAAACAATTTCGACATAGTATACGAACCATATATACCAGATCTAATACTAACCTGTTAATGCAAAGCGCAAAACGAGGCAGCCGCAAGTACCATTTGTATGTCTTTGGTACCACTGGCCATTTATGCCACAGGAGCTGTCACAAAATAATTTTTGCATCGTTTTTCGAAGCTGATGTTGACATTATTCTTTTCTTCGACACTTGTGAAAACAGACGAAAGGAAAGAAACACGAAGGAGAAAATCTCTATGTATGTGTGCATTGCATCGTTGCATGTACGCTAATGAAATTTTAAAGTCTGACAACCAACAGCACCGAACTAGATGAACTGTACATTTTGTTTGTCTTCTAAATCCAAATAGCATCTACAACCACTCACATGAGTCTGTATTTCACGCGTAGCGCCGTTCTCTTGGCGATTTCATCTCTCAGCTCTTGACCCTCTTCGATTAGTATAACTCTTTTTCATAATAATGTGATCGAATTGCATAATTGGTTGGCAATTGTTCGCTCTTCTGGTGCAAAGATTAATAATTGTAATTCTTCAACATGAAGTTACAACGTGTTTTTTTTTTTTTAAACCGTAAATCGGCTACATCAATATAATGTTTTATAAACGTAATCGACATACCCAATGATTCTCCCGATTTCATTGATTTCGGTCAAGAGTTTTGCAATATTGCTTAGCATATTGTAAGCAACTTCTTGAATTTCCACAGGAATGCAAATATTATTGAAATAGTATTATTACCACCTACTACTTTGACAACAATGATTTCACCAGATGTTCTTTCTATGGGCCGCATTAAGTCGACAAAGATGTGCTTGTATTAAGCATACGACGATACTTCCAGCGAACGTTGTTAGCGAAAGCCTCTACGCGACCACCACTTTTTTGTATTCCGCTCCTCAATCTCGTTATAAGAAGATTTTAATCATGCTGTTTAACTACAACAGTTAAAGTTTTCTACGGGTTGATCAATGACTCTCATTCGAACACATAAGCCCTCCAACTACATCATCTTATCAAAGATAATTACAGCTAATCATCTCGAACAACTGGCGGGAACCTGAGTTAAAAGTGCATATAAATGCATGTTGAACACAGACTCCACATACATTAATAAATCGAGTACATCGTGGTGAAATCGTGTTAGAAAATCTGCAAACCTGCGACAACTCTTTGATCCCAGCCCATGAAAGACCACATCTTTTGGATTGCACGTGCGACTGATTGTGGGTAAGGTCAAGCAAAATGTTTTCCTAGTGTTACCGATGACCCTATAGCTGCAAAGAAACATCAGACACCCCTAAATGATCTAATATGGTTTGATTCACATGTTGTTCACTGAGCGTGAATATATATTTTGGTGCTCTGACACCTTAATGGGTAGTTATTTGAAAATTTCTGATTGCTGGCTGCTATCGAGTCTTTGATAGGCGTTTAAAATAACTGTGATGATGTGCTTTTAGGACTTGTATGCGACAAGAAACGCGTGTCTGCCGCCAACGAAGGCATCATTACAGTGATCCACAATGCCATCTTAGATGACAAAACGTCATTACCAACACCAGAAACACTCCAAATGTCATCATTGCTATTACGTTTTCGGTATATTGTGAATGTGTGTTTTGGTTTCGAAAATAGCCTTGAGACTATCTCTGCAAAACCGGAAGATATGACTGACAGGAATCGAACACGAAAATGATAACGAAGATTTATGAAATTGTGCTCGACGTTCTGTGAATCTAATGTTGCAATTGGGATTTTAAAAGCCCGTAAATTCTTATATTCCTAAAGTGACAGTGTATACTGTGCAATCCACAGCCCATGGTGTTGTAAATTATACATGCTAGTCTTGATACAGGCAGGTCATTTTATACAATTCTGTCAATTTCGAAGAAAGCCTCAGTGGAGAAAACAGAGATTATTCATGTATTATCTATTCGGTCCTTTTGGTGAGGATCTTTAGCAGGGTACCAATAATAATGAAATCTTGCATTTTCTTTTATCGATCTCCAATGACACGTATATGGCAAACGCAGAATCTGATATTTGTCTCAAATTCTGCCATTGCTCAGACATTATTAGTTTCGTCTAACACCTTTGTATCCTCCATGTTTAGCCCACAACTGTAAACAGCTTACAATTACCGCATTTACTATGCCTTAGTTGATCTCGAATCTAAAGAACCGCTCACAGTCCTCACAAAACAATACCACGAGCACTTTTGGCCCTTCTGTGAACAATCCCTAGACAACATCACCAAAGCCAAATCAATATGTCATGTAAACAGGTTTTCCCGGGTTACGAACAGGCACTCGTATTACACATTCACGTACGAATGTGTTAAATATCAGGCTTATCTCTAATGTAAAGTTGCATTGTCAAGGTCTCCCCGCGGAGATGTATCACGTGTCCACAAGGGTAAAAGGAAGATACACAAGTACCACGAGAGAAATAGAGACCAAATCACCAGCTTCCACGGTTGGAGATAACCCAGACAGCATATAACCTTACACAGCTTCGCATTCGTACCTGCCGCAAATGTTGTTACAGGTTAAAGTGATCTGAATCGTTGAGGTAATTATAACAATGTCTGGCGCAATATTGTATCCTACGCATAAGCTTTGCTTTGCCGCACAAATGTTTTTGGGTCAATCAAGAACTGCTGTTACTAACAACCGTGTGATATTAACCTCGTACAGTGCAGATTCGATTGACATGACAGGCTGAATATGGGGTCATGTTCGCATATGAAAATTTAAAAATCTTTACCAGTCATTAACAAACTCCTCCTTCGAATCCTACCACTGATTTATCAATCACGTAGGCGCCCGCATCATTATCAACAAACAAAACATTCTCGGGTTAATGATGTCGTTGGTGATCAATCCCAGACAAATTGGTCAAAAAAGCAAACGGTGGCAAAACAAATATCTTTGGCAAAAATAATATTCAAACATGCAATCTCATGCAGGTACCATTTTATTGCTCAAGTTCAGAAATTTTTATTTCTTGCTGCATATATCGCTTCTATTGACACAAATAATTAAGAACCAAATCGCATTATCGGAAACTTGTATTGTTATGTGCACAATTGTATGGATATATTTTTAAATGTAAAAATAAGGGAATTAAAAATGTTTAATATATTTCACCACCAACTTCCTCTGTTACAAACTTGTATTCTTATATGGTCATGTGTTTACGTGGTGAAATGTATATACACTAAACATTTGTAAGTATGTTGTTACACAACCAATAAAGATAGGAAAAATGTAGACAAATTTACATATATGTGTACATCCGTGCATAGATATATACGTTTCCATACTTATGTAAACCGGTACAAATAAACTGTGTATTAGTCGATTCAATACAAAATTTGATAAAAAATAATCTCCACGGATATTTTCTAGAAGAATTGCAAAATATTTCAAATGAATTTCGTTATGTTTGTACGTCACAGGAACGAATGTTCTCTCATGCCATTTTTAAATATCACCATTGGTATGATGCTACCCAAAGGACATTATCTTTTGATCAAATATGTATCTGGAAATGCTTCGACTAAAATGACTCTATACACGTCTCACGAAACGATTCTAGAAACTTACATAACGTAAATAACTTTGCTAAATAAAACTTTAATAGCATCTATTACGTATAGTGATTACACGAATACGTAAATCATTTAAGTTGTTTTAGTCATATATAAACTTATGTGAAGTTGAAAAATAAATTCTCTGTATATTTCAGTTATTTTATCTCAGACTAACACAATGAGCAACAAAAAGCGTGATAGTTATCATATTTTAAAAATAGCGGATGGAATATGTAAAATATGTTAAGTCACAATTTTTAAATCCATAGGACAATGACACACGAGTCAGAAAAGTTAGCTACGATGAAAGGAAAATAAATGACAAACGAACTCTTTCTGTTCACTTTATATGGTTTGCTTTACAACATTGAAACATAATTATCCTAAAGTCCGGTGGAGCTAAATTTTATATTTATTTACGTAATTAGTTTCATTAGGTTGTCTCCATTGTACAATTAAAAAAGAGAAAAGTTATGTCAACTGGATATTTGTTGTTGAACCCTAATACCTTGTTGAAGAGCATCGTGTATTTAACTGTACGAGCTGATTTTAAAGCCGAATTATACTGTTTCTCTTATTTATGTGTTTTAGCTAATTTAACTTGTTTCTCATTTACAATGTTTAAAACAGATATAATCTCTGCATACATGAATTCCAAACCTAAGAATATTAATGATGTTAAAGTGTTTGTTTGTGTTATTTGTATTTTCGTGTGCATCTTTCACAATTTCCTGCTATTGTTTTTTTTTTTTAATATTTCAGCCTCTGGCGTTTGTAAATTCTTGTGGACATTTTACAGGTTGTTTACCAAGTTCAAATTCACGTGTAGCTTTCTTCTTATATGAAATTTCCTCTTCTGACGTTTTGTTAACTTCAACAGTTTCCTCAGTTTTTTTCTGTCTTCCATTTGTTTTCGAACAAAAATTATAAAATTTAATATTATAAGGTTAGTTGCTAAATAATCATGACTTTAATTCAACTTAACATCATTTGAAATTGAACGTATCATATAAGCATGTTGAAAGTTAACATTAATATAATATTATCGTTTAAAGTGTACTAAAAATAGTTGGAAGCAATAGAAATTGAGAATGCTGAAAATGTGAAACGTCAAAAGATATAGCAAAGTTCAATAAATGTGAATCCAATGCAATCTATGTCCAAGTGAGTACAATTGAAAATGAAAGGAACGAAACAAGGAATTCAGCAAGAAGTGGAATGAGGGCAATTGAGTTACGTGAAATAAATGAACTGGTCAAGCATATTTTCGTAGAAGGTGAAACCAAGTCAGCTTAATATATACCAAACCTTGAGGTTCTAATTTAGAAAATTAATTAAACAATAAAGGTTACAATTCTAAGAAGAAATAGCCAAACATTTTTTAACCCGGACTAAAATGGAACGTTCCTGTCTTTCAAATTTAATACTTTTCATGGTAAACATTTATATGGATCTCGCAACAAGAGAGATAATAGTCGTAAAGGAAAAGCACATACAAGAACATAGAGTAACCAGATGGGGCGTGAGTAGATGCAAAACGTGTTTTAATATAATAGAATGAAATTGGATTAAATTGAAAAATGTTAAGTTAAACAGGACGTGGATTGCGCTTCAAAACATGAAGCCTTTTACATAGGTCAGACGAGAAATGCACTACAAAATGAGATCAACATTACATTGACAGCAACAAAGAAAAGAAGATCTCGTATAATTATAACAAGGAAACCTCAAAATCTTCAACGTATATAAATTAATATTTAAGAAACGAGAAAGGAAATTCATTTTAAAGGTACTCTACAGCCAGATCTTAATACATTTAACTAATTACTCGATATTTATCAGATAACAGTTGATTTTTTACGAGGGATTATTTTCTTCAAATACAGCGTACACATGAGGCTCACAGTTCAATTGATTATACTTAATAAACAGAAGTCTCTTAGTGCATGACACTTTCATGCTATATTTTCAATGAAGTAATTTTCCTGAATCTCGGCCGTACTAATTTATTTGACTGTAATGTAAGTGTTACGACTCTATGGTCATAAAGTTAAGTAGCAGAAATAAGTAAAACCATCATTAAGTAGATTTTAACAAATAATATAATTATGAAAGGTATTAAATATATATGTCAGAGGAACTTACAGTATTATGAATTTGATCCCAATTAATCCAATGAGTTCTATTCACCTCCAGGAAATCAAATGTTCCGAATGAATTTCAGATCCTCGAATGCACGGGTCTTCCAACAATCCTGATGTATCAAAATTGCATTGTCCAGAACTCCTTTGAATGATCCACAATATAACAAAATTAAACTTTAGCCCACTGAGCACTTTGCAATTCAAATGAATTTTCTAAACAAATGTTTCCTCTCAAACGATAGGTAAACACAACATTAAATATATTTAAATGTGACTTTTCGCAAATATTCCACACGGTCAAAGAACCCTAATGACCTAATAAATCCAATGGAAAATGACGTATTCTTCTAAGAACTCATCTGACCAACCTCTCCAGTGGGAAACAACTCCACACTAGTAAACGGATTCTGTTATTGATATTATTCTTCTTATTATAATTATTAATGGTAAGCACCATATATATCCTACGCAATCTACACACATAATATCGTAAAATGGAAACTATACCCGTATACAAAGTTTATATATAGAAAATCACTGCAATTTACAGTCATTAATAGAATTTTAAAAAATATTAGATATGCATAGCATAAGGAGACAAACTTTCCGTGATAAATGAAACGTGCGATGTTCTTAAGTAACCAGACAACAATGTCCGATCTAATGAAAATTCGCATCAACAGAACTTCTTGGCGTCGTTAGAATATATCATATTTGATAGTTTAGAGGAAGATCCAATGAGTACTAAGTGTATGGAAAATACAACACCTGTCAAATTATTTCTCATAGTCGAAGCAAAACTGTGAAATAGGGTTTTGGAAGAAAATGACCATTTGCAAATATATCCATAACTTGAGAAAACGATTAAAATTGTGTGGTGAATAGGTAGATAAGTCCCACAAAGGAATAAACCCTATTATTATTATTATTATTATTATTATTATTATTAGTGTTAGTATTAATATTAGTATTAATATTAGTAGTAGTAGTAGTATTTCACGTATCATAATTTGAGGCATAGACTTAAAATGTTTACACTAGCGTGAGTAGCTCTTAGACCCTATAGAAATAAATGATCCCCATAATCTGGGCAATGAATTAAACTTCCATCTTATGTCAGAAAGCAGTCTTGAAATAAGTTCAGCGATGAATAATGCAAAAGCCTTCAGCAAATTTAGATTTCTTTAAAATTGCTTGATAGCCTTAAAAATAATTTTCAATAATAAACCTTTTTACATGACATTTCTTTGCAAGCTATTAAATTCGAACAATACTTATAGACGAAATTCTGACATTACATCTTTATTACCAAAAGCAGGTTTTCAGTGTGGTTGGATACAAGTATGTTTCTGTTTTTCTTTTCTCACATCTCAAGACTGAAAACGGTCATTCGGTAATCTGATACAACATGACTTCAGAATCGCCAAACTGTACAGATGATTATAAAATAATCAAATAATAAAGATGAATGAAGTTTGTATCCAATCTTCTCGACAGAATACCCGTTCATGTCACCAGATTATCCATTAATTGTTCAATGTACTAAATAGATTGATGCGGGTAAAAGAAATCTCGCATTTCACACAAAAACAGCCCTATAAGAGTATTTTGTTTTCAGTTTCGATGTTGTATGGAAAGTCTTTATCACTTTTAAATTGGTCTTTTGGAAAGAACGATGACTAATTCTTTCTGGTATATGGAAGTACTTCATATATTGTATAGTTGTATCAGTTATTGTTGCGACCTTTCAAGCAAAAATGAAGAACAAATACTTAACATTTCATCCATGCAACCAATTTTCGAAACAATTCGATTGATACAACTGTCCGAGATTCTTAGATCTCCAATTTAATTGGAATGTAATTAACTGAGGGTGTCGCTGTTCTTCTTGCGATAGTTCATGGTCTTTTCCTACGAACATGGTCCTAAATTCTCTTGAACTATAAGTCAGTTCTCAATAACATATGGTTGGCAATTATCACCTAACGCGATCGATTGTTTGCAACTTACAAGAAATTTATAGTATTATTTTATAAATCGATCGAAGCTTGTGTATTAAGCATTAATATATAGACATTATTTTCCAAATCTCGGCTCATTTTGAACTTTTCGTATGAAACTTATCAAACAAAACTAGTAGATAATACTGAGCGCGACTTATGAACGATATTTACCAGTTTATTCTCCAACGCTACTTTGTTAATTTACAAGGTTAAAACCATTAACGCTATACAATCAACTTTATTATAGCGTTCTTCCCTATTCAGATCCGTGCAAATATAAATATATTTGTGTGTGCTTTTTGATGTGTGTGCGTGTCATCCTTCACAATTTTATTAAAAACCATTTAACTGTGATTTGCTTTTTCTTTTGAAGTTATTTGAAATTACAATTAGTTGAATATAGTTATATTTTCGTCCAATCGCTTCAGGATGATGGAAAATAAAAAACATGAAAAGCAAAAATAGATTAGAATTAGGGGATAAAGCACACTTGGCTACTTTATGAAAGACAAGACGCAACTTACCTTCCACATTCTATATCTTTCGATAGGAAGAATAGCCTGCACATAAATAATGTAGCAAATGATATTTCCAGATCTCATTTACAGACACGCACTCAGATGAAATGAAAAACTAGACGTTCTCTTGACAGGTGTTTATTATTTATACCTAAAAAATAAACATAAATTTGTATTTTACATCATTTTGCACAACGGACTCCATTTAACGACGGAGTGTGAGTTTGTAAATAATAAACCAGTCAAATTAAAATTTGATACATGAAAATACGTTACGCTTTTAGAGTGCTACTTGAATCATTTGGGTCTCTCTAAAGATGAGTATTTTTCCCTTTAATGACTAGATCGTTTGCTTTCAATTTAAGCCTATTTGCAAAAGATAAAAATCCCATCAAGGTCAAAAACAACACAACATGCAACATATTTGTCCAATTATACGTTGCTAATCACAGTTTCGGTACGGTTCCGACGTATGACATGCAAAAGCGGCCAAAAACGCTGCAAAAATATATGCCTAAGAACGTAATCTTTAATCGGCAATATCTTCTGATGAACTCATCTCCCAACTTCATGCCTGAGGGTTATAGTGATTGCCATCGAGAGTGCATCGTTCGAGTCAAAATGATGCATAATGTGTTGCCTTTGATTGCAATATTAATCACATAAGCAAGGTATGAGAAGATGATTGAGGTAACTTTGGAATCTCTTCTGCAAAATAGATCACATTAAGCTCCTGGCTAGGAACTCAGTTTAATCGCACCATTGTTCCATGGAGCATCATGAGAGCAATTCAGAAACCGGCATGGATACCCTAACACAAGAATGAAGTTAAAGAAGATACTATGCCTAATATTTTAATCCAAATATGGTTTTGATGGAAGCAACTGACGGTAGAAACATCGTGCCCCTACCCCTCTCACACCTGGAGACATAGCATTCTTTGCATGTACAAGCAATGGGTATGGAGAGAGCTTAGCCGTGCAAAATTGCTCGCAATTTAGAATATACTTGTACCATTTGATCATATAGTATTGTTTACACAAAGAAGGAATAAAATGTTAAACAGGTAGGTTGTTGTATGTATGTCTATCATCGCCCCAACCAACCTAACATTTTAATAATCAACAAAAGTATCATAATATTTCACGCTTTGGAACCTGGATCAAACTCTACTCGTATTAGGTTTATATATATATATATATATATATATATATATATATATATATATATATATATATATATATATATATATATATTAATGTAGTGTACTAATTACACTTTTCCGCGAATACAATATCATTACACAATATATTGTGTAATAAAAAGGTATGTATAATATGTCTTTTTAGAAAAATGTTGTATATTTTAATAATAATCAGAGTGTTATTTCCTGTATTACACATTCATGACGTGGACAGTAAACAATACGTTTGAGTAGGTTTCAATAGTTAAAGCAGATATTGACAATCATATTCTTAGCCGTATGACTTTTTATCAGCGTAATGTACACAGACACACAGACACACACACACACACAAACATATAATGTATCTGTATTTTTGCAAAGGTTGTTCATTGCCTCGTATAATTTTCATGGTAGGCAGACATTTCTCAGTAGAACATTAATTGTAGCGTCGTCTTCTTCAAATTTATCACATCCAGGTCATATTACAGCATGATTCATTATGATACTTTTATTTATTTTAATCCCTGGTCCGAATGGACAGATTTAGTAATGTATACGGTTTAGTTGGCTAGTATGAGAATCGAAAATAGCCATCATTGTTTTTCCTGACTGTAAGAAAGCAAACAAATTTGACAACGAAAACGGCACATCTCAAACGTACTGAAAAAAATTGTGAAAATATATTCTTTTGCTTTTACATTACTAGCAGTTGGTATGAATATTATATAATCAGCTTTTAACCTCAAACCTGAAACCTGATGGAAAAAATAAACATCATCACACTACATCAGAAACAACTAACGATCGTTTTGTAGGAAAAAAAAATATATCTCAGACAAATAATAGGTGTCGTATTTGCCTTCTATACTTAAATTATATCCCGGTGTAAGGGAAATAAGTGGATCTTTAAACCATTTTTGACGTATGAACAGTTATCCATCCTTGCCAATAAATCTGATGGACTTTCAGCTCTTCCTGCCGCCGCAAACAATAAAATTCCTTAGGCGCAAATGCAATACTGAAATTGTATCAATCAGGTGTATTGAGCATGCAAAGTGGTCCGCTCAATTTAATGGTTTAAATCGAGTATGTACTTGTACATATATCTGTTTCCGACATTGTGCTTTAGCAACGCCAAGCGCCAGGAATGAAAGTTATGTTAAATGTTGCATTGGTAAAGGTCAATGTCCTCACCACGTATCTGATATTGCGTGGACAAAGTTCAAATATATTCTGAAAATATGGTCTTACAAGTACTATAGCAAACCAAGGGCCAAAGCCATTTACACTATATAGCTTATAGATTAGCATCATCAACATAGATTAACTATATAAATGAATGTAGAACGTCTCAAGATAACTATCAAAACTTTGGGGAAAATGACAATGTTTCATTTACAATACATTGTTTCCTTACAAAAACTTGCGCTCTAGAAAAATTTCATTTGTTATTAAAGGTAAATGATATAAATGGGATACATGAGGAGTAAATGGCATATCGCTGTACCTCCCTTTGTAGGGAGGGCATAGGATTCGTAATGCAAGGGCTGACGGGTTCGACATTAATTCAGAACAGCCCGGATCCGCTGCCTCAGTGAGTACTTAGGACAGGCAATTTATTTCCCTTTTCCTCTACCTGATATAGCCATGAAGGAAGTGCCTCTAGAAACCAACAATAGTAATAGTTATAACTCGATATGCTCTTGGACACTGTGTTCGCAAACATTCCAACACAACCACTTGCTTGCACATTTAAACAAAGTCACTCTGTGTTTACGAATTTATGCAAATTCTAAACATTTTATTACCTTTGTAGAAATAAAATGATATTGTTACAAGCTATTTCCTTTGCATTATTTCTCAATTTCAGGAACATCTACAAAATGTCCCACTAATAGAAATGTAGACAACCAAATATACTGCAGAAGAATAATCGCAAGGTTACAACTTTCTGTAAACATTTGAATATTTCTTGTAACTTTATTAGAATCTGTCACCTTCCCATCAATCGACAGGATAATTCCCGAAATCATACCTTTTTCGCAGAGGGATATCAAGTGGACAATGTTTTCAAATACTCTGTATATATATATATATATATATATATATATATATATATATATATATATATATATATATATAGAGAGAGAGAGAGAGAGAGAGAGAGAGAGAGAGAGAGAGAGAGAGTTTTACATTGCTCTATCTTTGATTTTTACATTTTGTTAAGAAAATGGGGTTTATCTTATCTGTCAATTTGTATATTTTTTAAATGTTGAGTAATAGATTTTCTTTCAATTTACTTCATCTCATTTGCAATGGGCGCCTACGGAATTCTTTATCTGCTAATAAGACCTACCTATGGTATTCACAGGCGCGAAAATATTGAGGCCAAGAAGTCTTCTTCCTGCCGTTTTATTATTATCACTTGTCACATGAAGTGACCTCAACCTGTTGGGTTATTGTCGTCATCGCTTCACTTTCACGGGGGTCAATCTGTGGCCATGCCATGGACGAAGTTTGTCTAGAAACATCTTTCAAATGTTTGTTTTTCGGAAGCGAAATAGGCGGCATAAATCGGAGAATATTATCATGTAATCATTTCAAGGATGCATAAAGAACACCGAAGAATGCTTCTATAGCCTTCAACTTGTATTTCTCAAGGAATTCCAAACGAATCCCTCGAAAGCGACAATTGCCGATTCAACAAACGTTTCTTCCAACTGTCGTATAATTAAAGGTACAAAACAGCTTCCAAATAAGCACAGATACACGCAACAAATGTGATACGGCGTCCCATTTCAACTAGAAAACGTAATAATTAAGTTCGTCGGTTACAAAGGAGATAAAAATGATATAGATTTTCTATCCTGGAAAAGCTAAAGTCGTGAATATTCACTGAATATGTAAAGTAAAATATACGTGTGAATATGACTAAATTAATAGTTCACAATGAACATCTCGTTAAAGGCACGGATTCAGGAAAAAACACTTAGTCCAAATATGATGAAATATAACAAAAGTAATCCAGTTATTATTCAATTAATAAAGAAGAAAAACTTACTGTTAATGAGCAATTGACGCAAGCTTAACATGTAACCACGTATCATTCAGAGTTCTTTCTCTTTAATATTTCTTTTAACGATTTTGACTTGAACTTGGAAACTTCGTTTAACTCCAAAAAATGCGGGATTTTGTTAAAGATCTTGAACGTTAGAATACATCTTCACTTCATACAATTCTACAAGGAATAACCAATCTCTGAAGCATCCGTTTTTGTATTTCATTGCTGAATGAATTCCCAAAAGGTCCTGAATCTCCTGCCTTATCTAGGTTATCTGTAATGCTATTCATTTTGATTTGTAAATTGCGGTGAATATTCCTCTGTAATTATTTCAACATTCGACATAAAATGAAACTTGAGACATGAAAATGACAGCGTGGAAAAATCACTGAAAATTATTTGATGATTAGATTTTTATTGCACAAAGTCTTCCCTGACATTATCTAATTATTGTGCATTCATGACATATACAGGTTTTAATTTAGAATGACATCATGACCGTTCCAATTATACCATCCCATCTAGTACCAGCCGAAGAAGGGCTGTTGACGTTAAAATTGAATATGTTTCTGCTGTTCAATGCTGATTTTCCATCTATCAGATTCAATCATCGGTTCCGTGGAATTGGGCTTCAAATAATGACATGACGCTATTATGATCAAAACGTCCCGTACTCACCATACAAATATACAGCTAATGGATAAGATATTATTCTTCATAAAGAGACAGAATTAGACAAATTCATATTTACAATCGTACATTACCCAACCACCAATTAGTTTGCCAGTCACTTCTGAAATAACTCTTAATAAATATCTCTCCCAGTTCCCGTTCATGTGTATACAGCACATTCAGAATACATCTATTTCAGATCTAAGGATTTAGTTCTATATATTTGCTTTATAAGTACGAATAGTTCATCGTTTAATCAACATTAATATCGACAAATTTTGTCTTCGGTAAGGATATATCCAGTTAATTGCTTATTCTTTAAGGTTAATGACAGAAAAAACTGCCATTCAATTTTGATCAATTCTATGATGTGAACAAACTCAAAAGATTCTGTTCTCCACGTAAATAAAAATTAAACGTGAATTATAATCGTTACATATGACTTTTTAGCAGCATACAGTCTTCTTTTTAAACAGGGTCTCTTCACATCATATATGATCAGACGTGCCAGGGTTTCAACGAATTGAGCAAAGTCCCTAGTGTGAATTAGTCAAGACAGTCTTATATATACAGAAAGATCATGTTTCTTGTTAGACATGTGGCAATGTAACTTTGCTACATGTTGCTGCCACGACACAAACTACATATTTTGGACAATATTATAAATAATTCTGACATTTGGTTTGCTTTGTTTGGAAGACATGTGATCGAGGGAATCATAATTATTTATGACATAACGTATAAAATATTATTTATTGTACCAAACATTAGTGATGATGTGTACAATAACTCATTGTTAACGGGTTGAGAAGGATTGTGCCTTACTTTGTAATAAATATAGTGATCTAATATGGGCGTTTCTTAAAGACTCTTCTCATGTACATCTCTGTTAACGTTATATAACTAATGGATTATTTCCCTCCATTATTTCTTTGCTTGTTTGGATTTCTGATAAGAGGACATTCAGATTGATGACTATTCTATCTATCTATCTAATTACCAACATATCTTTATATATGCTTATATGTCAAACAGATGAAGACGTCACAATTGGTCACTGTTGATTGTCATAGAAGAATAGCTTACATAAGGTGCCAACAATGCTGATATTTATTGTATTATCTTTCCACATTATCTGTAATAAAAATATAAAGAAACAAGAACATTTTTATTTACGGGGTAATAATAGACTTAAATACAAACATACTTGTATCTTCCGCAGCCGCTAAATACACTGCGTACAAATAAGAGATCACATGATGTAAAAATAAAGAAAACAAAATTGTTTACTATAAGAGTGGCGGTTTCTGCTGACATCGGTTTTGTTATTTGCTGCACTATTGATCCCAGTAGAGAATGAACAACCGTACATAAAGATGATACATTTCCAATTGCTTTATTACATTGACTTTGTTTCCCGCACATCATACCAGAGCATAACAACATGCACTGTATGTGAGGCTTGTATAATAACATGCGAATAAGAAAAATGGTTAACTACATTCTAAACTGAATCATAGATATCCGGAAAAAAAATGTACATATAAACATTGCACTTCTTACAAAAATGAATCTTGTTTAATAGTGGAAGCCTAGTAATATTTTTCTCTTTTCTCCTGATTCAAGAAAAAATATCATTCGTTGAGATAATAAATGTGCATTTATAAGGTAAAAGGACATCTGCAGCAGAAAATAAATTAAATTTTTCGTCATTCTTGTTGATCGCCATGCTGTATTAACATTTGATTCATAGAGAAAATGTTTACAACATTGTATGGTCAGACAGGGTTATAGAATTATGTTGCATTAGGATGGTCAATTAAGTGACAGTCTTATTATTTTCCTAATTCTGTTCTTTTCAAAAGATTAAAACATATTATGTGCATATCATTTGCCTAATTTAGTTCTTTCAAAAGCTATGTCAATACCAGTAATAATACCAATACTATGTCATTACCAATAATTATAGGAATGAAACCAATACCAAGTCATAAGATAGACCGAAGTGAGTTGTCCAGCGTTTGAGAATGTTATTTCATACCATAACAGTATGAGTCTTGGTAACTTTGAAATCATCTCTCCATGCCAACAGATTTCTGTAAATTCAAAAGTTTCTCAGTGTAAGTATTAAACCCTTGGACACATTATATCAATAACTTCGGATATATTAGATTATATAAAGAATAATTTTCACTTCTTTCAGTTGTACTGCAGTTGTTTTTATAGATACACATATAATGATATATGGTTGAATGAAATGGCATATAAAACAAGATAAATGTTTGCAAAATAAATAATTTTTATATAAATACGTATACGTATATTTAAAGGCCAATCTTTTGAAAATTCTGCTAATTTTACTCCAAAGGATTACGGGTATGAAAATGGATGGAAATGAGCTTTCACTTTCCGTGAATAATAACACCACTTTGGCCATTCTCCATTAATTTTGAACTTCTCTGACACTTTTATGAATTATTAAAAAGTAGTCCAAATAATATGCAAAATGGGAACTCATTTTCATAAGTTTGACGCTGCTGTCACTTTCTTCACCAGAAGCCTTGACATTTTTTTGTGTGATATTTATGTATATAATGTCACTTCCATTTAACTGGATTTATTTGAGGTTTTTATATCAAAGAGGGTTTTAGCTCCGAAAACCCCACCCCTTATAAAATAAATATATTCTGACATTTTTTTATCACCTCAAAGACCACCTCTCCCTCAAAAAACCACCCTCCTCCAAATTTTTATCTCAGAAAATGATGAAATTTTGAAACATAAAGAGGATGCTGTCTCAAAACACCCCCCTAAAATAAATATATTCTGACATTTTTTTACCACCTCAGAGACCCCCCTCTCCTTAAAAAATCAGGATGCTGTCTCAAAACACCCACCCACCTCCCAAGCACATGTTAATGCAGGATATCATAACCTATAAAGCACAATAAAATATTATATCAAAAATGTCCTATTACAAAGAGCCAATTTGTAGCGTCGGATTTAATCTAAAAAACAGATTTTTTAAAAGATTTAATTTAATCAAATCAGCCTCAAGATATAGTAACATTTTGTCAAAAATATGTTAGAAAAATATTTTCACTTACCTGTTCACGTTATTAATCCTCTAGCAGAAATGGCTACGAAAGAAAATTCTGACTGCCTTTTATAACGTCATTCTGGAAAAATATATTGGAAATTACCTATCTTTAACCTTGATTCCATAAACATTCTGGAGTGGGCGTTAGTTTAGGAAAATCCATTGGAAATTACCTATCTTTGACCTGATTTTGGCGTCATATTCTAAAAAATCCGTTGGAAATTCCCTATTTTTAATCTTACAAAGTTTCAAAATGATTACATGATCTAGTTATTATGGAAATTCCATGTGGGCCTATGACGGCATCAGAATTTTCCTTTGTAATCATTTTGTGCATTTAATCTCTAGGGAAACCAAATCTGTATATAGCAATATATTATAACGCTCTGTATTGATTTTTATTCACAGCTATCTAGCAAGACTATAGCAATGGCAAAGAGACAAATATATTAGTTGTGTAAGGAATACAAAGCTTTCTTAGTATCTATGCTTATCAAAGACTATTCACATGATCGGATATCAAACGAATAGACTTCAATTTATTTTTCATCATATATCATAGAAAACCAAAACATTTTATCATTTACTCGTACACGATTTTGAAAACATTTTTCTATATATTTTCACAGAATGGGAAGTAGTATATGAATGGGGATTTGAGACATTTTTATTTGCTTCTGTAGATCAAACATTTTATGCCTTCTATCGTGAAAACATTGTTTGAGATTATTTTAGTTTATACCTTACCATTACTATACTTTTTTAAATAATCTTTTTCATATCTGCTAACTCTCATTGGCAAAATATCTGTTAACATACTGTCAATAATACGAAACTCTCGTATTAAATCGTCCCTATCATATTTTATACCACGCAAATAAGATCGTATCTGATCAAGTAATTTTTTTATAGGTGATACTTGCTGTTTTACTAGCATTCTTTTTAGTTGCAAGACGAGGCTCAATTTTTTTACACGCTGTTGCAAGAGAAACACCAACGCCGGATATTATTAATAAAAACGGATTTAATGATGATCCACTTGAAATTATACCAGAGCTTGTCATTAGCAGTGGTAATTATGATATCACTTGAAGTATTTTGTTATAGTATTTGTAACATTTTTTCACGCACCAAAGTTTTTTATGATAATGTCAGTAATATTGTATTAGAGCGTGCACATATTGTTTTGGAATTTTATCTGAAATATGATTAAAATCAACTATACTTTTTTCATTATATAATATTTGTTTACAGATTTTATACAATATTAAAAACTCTAGTGCCAGCCCCTGGGTTTGATTCATTATACTTAATGACGTTGTCATTTAATTAAGTAATTAATTGAGGAATTTCAGCTACGAATTCCAGACACCACCAATAACGTCTCGGGGGCATTTCCGTTGATGTCAACGTAAATGTTTCTTTGGTGTTCTTATGTAGCATTAACAGTAGAGGATTATAATGTACATTCGGTGATGATGAAGTGGCCGCAGTAATTTCCAAACCGTACATGGACAGCCTGTATAACCCAATTACTTCTGCGGTATGTTCGAGAGTGTTATCGCGCGGTGTCCATGTTGATGATCCTGATGCTACTGTGTACACGATATTGTTAGTTTGTTTGTGAGGAATTTTAACAAGATTAGTTTTGTGAACGATATGAGGGATTCCACTAACAATATCATTTAGTTTTATGTTAATTTCAGCAAGTTTAATATCTACAACCACTGGATTACCAAAAAATTCGTACACAGATTTGTTTATATTTCTACGAAAATTCAAGAATGTTCGTACGTGATTGGAAAATTCAGTTCTGAATTCGTTAATTCCATCGATTATTAGAATATTAATATCGTCAACGTATTTTTTTGTTACAGCGTCAAAATCTAATTCTGGTGTTCTGAGATCATTAATACCATTATTATTCATATTGAGAAATGCACGCATTATACCACCGCGCACTAACACATAATTAGATTCTTGATCGTCTACGTATATTTTTTTGTTGCTGCGTCTGATTCTGTGGCTGGGTCTCCAAGGTATGCAATTTTATTCTTGTTCATGAAAATATTACCTGTAACTGTCCCACCTATTTTATCAAGTCTGTTATCATCAACATACTTCAACTGTAAATAACTTACCGCTTGTGTTTGATTTAAGTTTGCTGGTGGATACCCGGTCTCTAAATTTATAATTTTTTTCCTGACATATCTAAGTTACCGCTTAAAGTTCCACCAGATTTATCTAGTTTATTATTGTCGACTAATTTAAGTTGTGCATAACTAACAGCTTGTGTATTAAAGACATTTATTGGTGGATAATTTGTTTCTAAATCTAGTACTTGTTGATTTGACATAAACAGGTTTCCTGTCATTGTGTCGCCGGATTTTTTCAGGTAACCTGATAAATCAACCTTACCGTCTGTTATTGTTGTACTTACAGCCGATGAATCTCCTACTAATGTTCCAAATTTTGTATAATAGCTCATTATTTATTTATCGTCTGACAATTTTTTATATAACATAAAATTGTATAACAATAATGGCAAAATCGTCGATATTAAACTTTGATACAGAGCGGTTGGTGAAACATAAACATGAAAACGAACTTCCAGATTGTCATTATCTTATTGTTGGAAGAACTGGATCGGGAAAAACAAACTTGCTTATGAATTTACTTCTCGGAGATAATTTTAATTACGATCGCGTTTATATTTGCACAAATAATCCACTACAGGATAAGTACGAGCTACTTAACAATTATAATTACAAACTTCGTGATGATCTTGAGGCTGGTGAAGATTTTTTTTTTATTATCAAACAACCAGAAGAACTTGTTCCAGTTAATCAACTTGATTCGTCCGAACACAAGATAGTTATTTTTGATGATATTCCGCTAAACAACGAGGAAATGAATAAAATAAGATCATATTTTTCATTATCACGTAATAAAAAATGTAATTCTATTTATCTTGCTCAGGGTTTTTATAATGTTGACAGATTTATTCGGCGAAATACTGGTTGTTTTATAATATTTCCAGGACTTGACAATGTCGATGTTAGAAATATCGCGAACGAACAATGTGGTGGAGTAACAAAAGATAAATTTATTGAATTATATCATCAAGCAACGGCAAATAAATATGACTTTTATTATTTGATAAATTAACAAATGATACGAGTAAAATGTTTCGATGTTGTATTGAAACATACCTACAGTAATTGTTATAGAAAATAGTATATAATCAATGGAAAGACAAGCAATATACAGAAAACATATAGAAAATCTAAAAAAAACTTGTTAAATCTAAAGCTGAACTTAGGCAGATGATCCAACAAGCACGACGTGGTCAAGTGGCTGCAGCAGAAACAACAGCAGCCGCTCTCAAACCAGTTACTGAAGCTTTACTTGGAAAACAACCTGAAACTAAACCATTATCAGAAGAAGAAGTTAAAAAATACAAGAAAAAGGTTTACTAGGATTAATCAAAGAACAACAAGAAGCGGCTGCTGGAAGAAGTATTGAAAGATCTGAAGAAAAAAGAAGATTAGCCGAGGAACTTGCAGGAAATATAGCTAATCCTGTTGCAAGACAAGCTGAAATAGATCGGCTGATAAATAATCCACTAGAACTGCAACAAAGATTAGCAGAAGCAACAGTAGTTAGACCAATTGAAAGAAGGTTAGAAGAAGAAGAACTTAGAAGAGAGAGAAACATCATAGAAGAAAAAAGAAGATTTGAATATGATTTAGCAAATATAGATAGCAAAATAAGAGATGATGAATATGAAGATTTTAATAAAAAATATGAATTTTTTAAGGGTGTAAAAGTACACATTGTTAAAAAAGATGATTTTAAGAAAGACGAAATAATTAAAGATCTAGAAAAAATAAAAGAAGATAGTAAGGAGCATTACAACGATATAATTTTAGAAAATAGAAATTACTATGATAGCATTAAATTATATCGACATGGGATTATTTCTGATCTTTATATTAAGGCTATTAATAATATAAAAGGTAACATATACAAAAATCACAATCGTAGCTTAATTAACGAAGCAAAATCAATTGATGAAGGACAAGAAAAATATATGTCCTTTAGACCAGCAGGTCCTATGACGATGACTGAAGAAGATATACAAAAAGGAAGAGAATGAAAATTATCGTAAAAAATATAAAAACCAAGCAAAACAAGAAATAATGGGTTCGGAATATTCTGGTTTTATGGAAGATTATAAAATTTCTGACGTTGATAATATTTATAATTGGGAAAAAGATAAATACGATGATCTCATTAAAAAATTAGATGATATTATAGAAAAAAATGTAGAAGCTTACAAAGAAATTGATACAGCTGCAATAGAAGATGTTGAAAGACTTTATGAAAAAAACTAGAAATGCTGTAATTGTTGGTGTTTTTAAAATTACTGCAAACAATTTAGAGATAAAAAATATGCTGAAAAAGGGTACACATTTAAAACATTATTTGAACATTATGATAATGAGCGATTAAAGAAAATTGAAAAAGAAAAAACAGGAACAGGAGCTAGAATATTTGGATCAGTTACTGAAATGATTGGCAGATTAATGTTATTTATATCATCAAAAGAAGCTGGAAATGTTGGTGCTGAAATTGACAATGAAATTATTAACATACTTGATAATTTGAGATCGGAAAATTTATTAACATCTGATGAATACGAAACTTTACATCGCGATTTAATTTTATAAATTTGTGTAATGATTTAATATAACAATTTTATATAAAAAAAATGTGAGCAACATTATTACAAGACTCTAGCCAATCTGATAAAGATAGCGCAAATTTTTATGTAAAATATATTCCGCCTATAGAACTATATCGTGAAAAACAATATGAAATTGGACTAATTTCCTGCACTTGTTGGAATTCTATGGCTAATGTAAAAACTGGAATTAACGATGAATTTACATTTGCTCGAGATTTAGCTTCATTATACAAATGGAAAACATTTAAAATTCCACAAGGAGCTTATAATGTCACTGATCTAAATAAAACAATAAAAGAGCTAATAACAAAAAGTGGTGGTATCGCTGATAATTTTATCGTGAGCCAAATTATAATACATTACGAGCTAGAATGACATTAAAAAGTATGCAAGTTAATTTTTCATCAGCAACAAGCATGGCGTCGCTGATAGGATTTAATAATATAATGTATACTGCTCTTGATCAAGGTGCATTTGACGGTGAAAATCCAATAAATATAACTGATGTAAAAGCAATATTAAAAAATTGCGCTATTGCATCTGGATCTTATTCAGCTAAAGGTAGTAAAAGACAAACAATATACAGTTTTTCACCAGACGCTCGACCAGGTTCTCTTATGCAAATTAGTCCACGTCAAGTTATTTATTATCCGTTAAACATTGAAAATCAAATAACAGAAGTAAATATGCAATTGACAGATCAGTCTGGACGACAACTGGATTTTAATAATGAAATTGTTGCTTATTATTTACACTTACGCAACAATAGTAAACATATTTTATAAGAAAAGCTAAAAGATTTTTAGTAATGCGAAAGATTTGGTAATAAAATTATACAACCTCAGATATAATGAAACAGAAAAAAGTTTATCGAAGAAAAATAGTCGGAGGATTTTTGGGAAATATATTTGCTAAAATTATAGAAAATGTTCCAGGAATAGCTCATAAAGTTGCACCAATTGCACTTGACGCATCAAAAGCTTTTGCAACTGGAGCTGCATCTGCTGCTGGAACTGCTGTTGGACAAAATAATAGCTGATAAAATAAAAGCGACAATCAAACAAGCTATTTCAGAAATCGCACCAACAAAAGAAACCCAACGCGCAATGATAACAGCAGCAAAAAAACTTTTATCACCGAAAGGAGAACAAATTATAAAAAAAATTAACATCTAAAGCAACAACACCACAATAATTTTGTATAAGCTAATAAATAAAAAAAATGTCTGTAAAAAATTATCTCGATTTAGCAGAAATTTATGACGAAGACGACACGGTAACAGAATTTGAATATATTGAGTATCTCGATGAAAATTCTAACGAACCTAATAAGGCTGGCTTTAGAACACTTAATACTAGAGACGATGACGTATTTCTGCTTCCTCATAAAGCAATGTTAGAAGTTCGTGGCCAGATTATGACAGTAGCTGATGTACCTGCCGCAATTTCAGCTAACGCAGAAACATCTCTTATAAATGATGGTTGGTGTTTATTTAAAGGTGCTCGATATCAGCTGGGCAATCAAACTGTCGAAGATATTTAAAGTCACTTACAAGTTGCAAGTACAATCTTAAATACTATTTCGTTTTCTGACGATTACTCAAAATCAACTGCAACTAACATGATGGGTTTAAAGATACTGGAAGTGGTGGGTCTGGTTTTATGGCATCGTCTGAGTTTTCAGCTGGAGGAGTACCTATTTTAGTTGCCGTGGCTGATGCTGCTGTAAATGCTGCAACTGTAAGAGATTTTCATATTGCTAATGCTGCTGCGCTAGGTATAGTCGAACCAGGTGCAGCCGCTGGTGAGGTAGCCATAAGAGTTTCACTTACTTCAGCTTGTAATAATCTTAGTATAACACCACCAGGTGCGGCTGCAACCGGCACTGAAAGGTTGAATTTGATTAATAACTCATTTCCTATTGTCAGAAAAAATATACGTTACAATGAAGGTTATACTAGGAGAAAGGCACTTACAGCAGAATCACGTCAAATTACAATGATGCTGCCACTAAGTACAATATTTGGTTCTTGCAGGGACTATAATAAAGTATTTCGTGGAGTTAAACATACATTTATTTTAGATCGATCAGAACAAAATGATTGTTTATTTCGATCTGGTGGAGTTGATGTACAATTTATCATAAACAAACTTGCGCTGTGGATGCCTCGAATAACGCCGACCGTTTCAAAATCGCTCGAATTAGATGATGTTCTTAAAAACTGCACAAAGAAGATTTATTTTCAGCAACATAAAATATATCAAACAGCAGTTCCAAATACCACCGACTACACATGGCGAGTCACAACGACGTCGACTGAACAAAAGCCACGCAAATATTTGTTGTATTTCAGCGGCAAGCGCGACGTGGTAACCAACAACAAAATAATGCAATATTTGATAATGCTGATGTTAGACGAATATATGCTAGAATAAATTCAAAGCAATATCCAGAGAGAGCGATAGAATGTAATTTTGCAGATAACGCTAATAAAAATATTACTCGACCTTACATGTATCTTATGGCCGCATTGCAAAAATATCAGGACGTTGGAGACGGATCTCAGATATCAGTAGAGGAATTTCGTACACTTTATCCGATATTTTATTTTGATGTTAGTAAACAAAATGAGAGAGATGTAATTTCAACTGCTGATATTGAATTTACTTGGACATTAGGAGCAGTTCCAGTGGCGCAGTTATATGTATATGCGTTAGTGATCAGCGACAGAACTATTTCGATTGACTTTATCGAAGGTAAAATGTCGGTACAAGTTTGAAAAACTTCAAGTTTAATCTGTAACTTTAATATAAGATGACAAAATATATTGTAAAAGAAATATATTTGACAGATGGTCAAGTTAAAAAATTAGCTGCTGCTGTTGCAAAGAAGAGGCAGGTTTCATTAAAGGTCAACCCTAACGCAGGTGTTTTAGGTACTTTAACAAAATTAATGTTAACCAAAAAACAAGTAAATACATACGATCGCAAAAAACCTTAAGTTTTAAATTTAAGTGCTGCACAAATAACTGCAATGTCAAAACAAGGTGGTTTCTTCGGTCCAGCACTATCTGTAATGGCCAGAACGTTAATACCTAAAATTTTGCCAGTGTTAGGTACATTAGGATTAGCAGCAGGGTCTGGAGCAGTATCTGGCGCAACGAAAAAGGCAGTTGATGGTCATGGAATAAAGAAAATTTTTGTCTAAAGATAAATATAATGCCTAAACGAAAAACAGCAAAAAGAAAGACAACGACGAAAAAAAAAAAAGACACGACCGAGGAGAAAAGTTGCATTTATTCCAATAGCTCCATTACTAGCAGGATTGGCGGGAAGTCTATTGCCAAATCTGTTAGGAGTAGAACGAGGACTAATGATGCCAGGAACAAAGAGATGAAGTCGGCCGCTTTAAGTAACTTTGATATACTTGATAATCTAAAAAAAGTAAAAAATTTCAGTGGAGTTTATTCTAAAGATGAACTTATAACGTTAGAAACGCCAGGTTCATGTGTTATAAATGCAAAAGATTTTAATGACGGATCTGGCACACATTGGATAGCTGTTTGTGATAACAATTATTTTGACTCGTTCGGAACTCCACCAAGTGACGCAATAAAAGAATATATGAGTAGAATTCAAGAGACGAAGTCTCTTGCGAAAATAATAAATTATTCGTCTAATCAAATTCAACCAGTTGGAACTTCTGCTTGTGGATACTATTGCGTAATGTTCATTAAACAGATGACCATAAATCCAGATTTTTTAAAGTTTGTTTTGCAATTTGACAAACAACCTTCTCACTCTAATGATGAGATTGCAATTAATTTTATCTAAATTCACTGATATATAATGTCAACATATTGTCTTAAGTGTAAAACTAAAACAGAAAATAAAGATGAAAAAACAGAAAAAACAAAATATAATAGAATAATGCTGAAAAGTATTTGTGCAATCTGTGGAAAAAGAAAAAGTATGTCTTTGCCAACAACAAAGTTGTCCGGAGCGGGTTGCCCTGACAAGATTATTTTAGTAGATGATTAATAAATAAATGACATGCGAGTGCGATTGTGATAGAGATTTATGTCTTGAGCAAAATAAAATTGTTACATATTGTCAGAAATGCAACAACAGAGAAATAATTGGTTTTGGTATAGATATACATAAATTAATTGGCAAATTGCCGAAACCAAAAGGCGGTTGGACATTGCCAGGCCATAAATACACTGGACCTTATAATCCTCTTGATAAACAACTTGACGAAAACGATTATCCGCTGCCAGGACAAGAGCCTTACAATCAAGTTGATGCAATAGCAATGCGCCATGATATCTGCTACAGAGATATTGAACTTCCAGACAACGAACAAAATAAACACAGCTGCGATAAGGTAATGTTAGACGAACTTCGTGATATGAAACCTGTAAATATGCGAGAACGTGTTGACCGAAGGCTGGTCCAGGGTTTTATTGGAGCAAAATAAAAATTAGGTCTCGATAAAAAAAGAATTATATGATGATCTTGCCTTAGAGACGCTAGCGTCTCATCTACACAAACCTAAAAAAAAAAGTTTCCGCGACGTAAAATTGTCGCAAATGCCGTCGATGACATCTGGGCGATAGATTTAGTTGATGTCTCAAATCTTGCTCAGTTTAACGATAACAAGAGATATCATTTTAATGTTGTAGATGTTTTTAGTAAATATGCGTTTAGTATACCCGTTTCGGATAAAACAGGGACATCGATGACTGATGCATTAAAACAAATTATTGTTAACACAGAAAGAAAACCAAATAGAATCTGGACTGATCATGAAGCAGAAGTTTTTAATAAAAAATTTGAACAGTTTTTAGAGCAAAATAACATTAAAAAATATGTTACAGGAAATGAGGGAAAAAGCGTCATCGTTGAAAGATTTAATCGCACGCTCAACGAAAAAATCCACAAATATCTGACAGCTAAAAATACGAGTAAATATACTGAAATTTACAGAAAATTATTGACGAGTATAATAACACGAAACACAGATCCCTATAAATGTCGCTGAACAACGCGATTGCAAAGCCAATATTAGCAAACAAAAATATGTACCGCAGGCATAAATTTAATGTTGTTGATAAAGTTAGAATTTCTCTGACGAAAAAACACATGAGAAAGGATATACTCATAACTGGGGCGAAGAATTATTTGTTGTTGATAAAGTACTTTTAGCGATACCAGTTACATACTCGTTGAAAGATTTATTAGGTGAACCTATAACTGGCAGTTTTTACGAGCAAGAACTTCAGAAAACAGAACAAGACATATTTGTTATTGAAAAAGATATTAAAAAACGCGGCAACAAAAGTTTAGTCAAATGGCATGGATATAGCGATAAATTTAATAGCTGGGTACCCACTAAATCTATAATGATTGAATAATATTATTATAAATTTCTTCGTATTTTATTAATACTGATTTACATTTTACTGGTTTACATAAAAAATTAAATGTAATTTTCTTGCATCATCGACTGGCATTAAATTAAATATTTTAACAAAAATAAAATCGTATTTTATATTTCTTTGTTGTCCAGTTATTTGTACGTTCAAAAAAGGTTTCATAAGTTGCCAAAATATTTGATGCTCTGTGATAGTAAAATAAAATTTTATTATTTTTTTTAGCAATATGGTACTTAACATCATATCGTCCAGTAGTTGGTCTGCTTAAATTTTTTTTGCTAACAACAACATCATCTTCTTCTTCGTCGCCATAGTTATGCAAAATATCGATTTCAGTATAATCAGCAAATCTGTCATTAGAAATATTTTCTAATGTAAAATTTGAAAGTGAAACAAAATCTCCCGAATATAGTTCAGCTAGTCTTTCAATCACGTTCATTATTATAATATATCTTTTGTCTAATTAATAAATAATAAAGATGTTTGGAGAAATAAAATATCATCAAAGAGTTAATATACTAAATCACGGAGAATTAGCTGAGGCAATTCGAAATTGTTTGTTCGGAAACAGTTTTTATTTTGTTGATGTTATTATAACATTAGGCGAATCTGACAAATTTTTATTAACAGCAGGAGAAAAAATAAAACTTGATACAAATAAAATAATAACATTACGATTTAATCGCGACGATATTATGGAGTTTAGTCATAATTGTCTTACTCGAAATGATCTAGAAAATATCATTAGTGATCGTATTTAAAATTAAATCTATCAAATGTCAACATTGACGTTGTTGATTTTCTTTTACCATCAGCTACTTCTTTTATTCTAGCTGTATTAATTTTATGATATTTCCCAGCATCTGTCATTGATTTAAATTTTATTTCTTCACAAGTTTCAAAATTTATTGAAATTATTTGTCTAGTTGGATTTTTAAAATTATTACCACCACCAATTCCTCTTCTAGTATTTTCTTTTGGCGTAACCAAATCTAAATTTTCCAAACGATTATCGGTTTTAAGTTTGTTAATATGATCGATAACCAAATTATCTAAAATAGCGCCATTAAAAGTTTCAAACACAAAACGATGGGCTTTATAATGAACAAAATCAGTTTTGATTCCTCTAACTTTTATAAGTAAATATCCATCTCTATCCAAATTTCCAACAACTTTTTTTGTTTTTTTTTATGTCGAATAATTCCTCTGTCATTTGTCTCATATAGATCAAATACTGGATGAAGTTGAAATTCATTTTGTAATGATACATTTTCAATTTTATCATCAGCAACTGCGCTATTTACTCGATAAACTCGTTGTCCTTCTGGAATATCGTCGCAAAACAAAGTGTAAATAAAATCTTTTCTAAACATTTCAATTCATTCTGTATCATCGCCTTTTACTGAAATTAATACACCAGCTGGTGTTGGTGTGCCAACAGATATTTTAGATTCTATATTAATAACAGAACCTAACATATTTGCTGCATATAAATTGTTTTATGGTGTACATGATACAATTCTTGCTCTTCTGCCGTAAATCTCAGATATCTAAAAATTTCGGTCATTATACTATAAAGATTTCATATCTCTAATTAAAAAAAATTCAATTAAATATAAAATGTTACTATATATAAAATGTTAAAATTGAAATCTGAAAAAATTGCTACAGCATTTTCCGGTTATGATGATAGTTACAAACTTAATGATCAAAATATTTTAGAAAATTTTAGCTCCACAAATTTATTTCATCTTTTACAACCTGTTGTATCAAACGAACTTGCTGCTCACAAAAGTATCAAACTTATAGTGCAATATCATACGATTTTATCAAATTTACATGCAGTTGAGGATGTACTTGGTGTAATTTTTGAAAGAAAAAGTTTTGACAGCGAAATTTCAGAACCATATCTAACGGCTAAATCGAGAAAAATATTAACTGGAACAAACATTGCCACAGTCGCCGATGAAATACATCAAGAAATAAACAAAAAATTAGAAGAATTTACTGCATCAGGATCGGGTTGGAAATTTGAAATGATAAAAGAAGTTTTGTTTCACACAGCAAAATATAACGTACTTCGCGGTAGCGGCTATGTTGATCTCCCTCAAAAAATTAAAAACATAAAATGCTGTATAAATGTCAAAAACAATGATAACAAATGTTTTCAATGGTCTATTCTTTCTGCGATGTTTCCAGAAGAAGAAAAATGCTGATCGTGTTAACAAGTATTTTCCGTACAAATACGTACTAAATTTTAATGGCATTGACTTTCCGGTAGAAGAAAATCATATACCAAAGTTTGAAAAACAAAACAGTATCTCAGTAAATGTTTTCGGACTAGATGAGAAAGAAAATGTTTACCCGAGATATATCTCAGACAATGCTACACAAGATACAATAAATTTATTATTTTATCAGGGACATTATTGTTGGATAAAAAGCTTTAACGGCTTAGATGGCAGACAGTATAGTAAAAATAAAAATAAAAAATATTTCTGTTATAAATGTCTACAGGGTTTTTCTAGCGATGGAATATTACAAGATCATCTCAAATACTGTGCCAACGTTCAAAATAAAACTATGCGTAAAGAAAAAGAAAAAATATTAAAATTTAAAAATTATGACCATAAACTAAATATTCCTTTCGTTATTTACGCTGATTTCGAGTGTATACTCGTTCCTGTGGTTGGAGCAGAAAATAATCCGAATAAATCAAGTACTAGAAAAATACAACATATTCCTTGCGGAGTAGCTTATAAAGTAATATGTTTGCACTAACGATAAATTTTCAACTCCGATAAAGTTATATAGAGGTGAAAATCCAGCTGTATGGTTATTAAAAAATTTAATAGACGAAGTTAATAAAATTTCTAACAGATTACTTAAAACAGCTCCGATGAAAGTAACGTCTAAACAACAACTCTATTTCGATGAAGCAGTTGATTGTCATATTTGTGAAAATTTGCTGGAACAAGGTAATAAGGTGCGAGATCATTGTCATTTGACCGGTCAATATCGTGGAGCAGCTAATAACAGTTGTAATTTAAAATTTCATGCTCCAGATTTTATTCCTGTAGTTTTACATAACTTTCGTGGCTATGACAGTCATATCATTGTAGAAGCTTTTGGTGATAAAAATATTAAAGCTAAACTAAGATGAAATAATACAAAAAAATGTATTCCAAATAATTTTGAAAAGCATATGTCAGTGACGCTCGGTAAATTACGTTTCATTGACAGTCTGCAATTTATGGCAGCATCATTAGATGAGCTTGTTAAAGGTTGTAGCAATTTCGCTAACCTAAAATTTGCTTTGGTGAAAACTATATCGATTTGACAAAAAGGTATCTTTTCGTACGAGTATCTCGACGATTGGAGCAGATTTAATGAAACTTCTCTTCCTGATAAAGATAAATTTTACTCGGAACTCAAAAATTAAAATATCACAGATGACGAGTACAAATATGCACAAGATATTTGGAATAAATTTAGTTGTAAAACATTTGGTGATTATCACGATCTATATTTGAAAACAGATGTATTATTCCTAGCAGATGTTTTTGAAAGGTTTCGTCAAGTTAGTCATAAAACTTATGGATTAGACCCCTGTTGGTATTATTCCTCACCTGGACTGTCTTGGGAAGCTCTGTTAAAAACGAGTAAGACAGAATTAGATTTCTTGACAGATGTTGATATATTTAACTATATTGAAAAAGGTATCAGAGGCGGAATTAGCGTTATAACAAAAAATATGCAATCGCTCATAATTTATATGGCTATGCGATGTCAGAGTCAATACCGTATAGTGGATTTCATTGGATAACTCCAGATCAATTTCTTAGAGAAACTGAAAAAGATTTACCTAGAAAAATTAATAATGATTTTTCCGATATTTCATATTTTGTTGAAGTTGATCTAGATTATCCTAGTTCGTTACACAATCTACATAACGATTATCCGTTTTGCACAGAATCAATGATGATTGATTATAGTTTATTATTGCCTGAACAACGATCAGTGACAACAACAAAAAATTCGATTGTTAATAAGTTAGTTCCAAATTTGTTAAATAAAAGAAATTACGTTATGCATTACAAAAATTTATAACAAGCAGTAGATGCTAGACTAATTCTGAGAAAAGTACATCGCGTGGTAAAGTTTAATCAGTCGAGGTGGATGGCAAATTACATTGACTTAAATACAAAACGTCGTGCTGTGGTAAAACCGAATTTGAGAAAAACTTTTTAAAGTTAATGAATAACTCGGTGTTCGCTAAGACAATGGAAAATATTCGAAAGCGAGTCAATATTAAAATTGTTAATGACATAAATCGCAGAAAAAAATTAGTTAATGATGATGGTTTTGTTATTATAAAAATATTTAATGAAAATGTTGCTGCAATACAACGACGAAAGACAAATTTAAAGTTAAATAAACCGATTTATGTTGGTGCAGCTGTACTTGATATATCAAAGTGGCTGATGTACAATTTTCACTAGAATTTTACAAAATCGCAGTGGCCAGATTCGGAGTTGCTATTTGCTGATACATACTCGCTGGTTTATAATATAAAATGTGAAAAATGTCTATCAGGATTTTTACGATAATAAAGATTTGTTCGATTTATCTAATTATCCAGAATGTAGTAAATTTCAAGATAATTCGAATAAGAAAATTATTGGAAAAATGAAAGATGAATTTATGTTTATGCCAGTTAAGGAATTTGTCGGAATAAAGAGTAAAATATATGCTGTCATATTACATGACAATAAACTTACAAAAAAGCAAAAGGTATTCCTCGAGGATATGTGAAAAAGATGATGAAATTTGATGACTTTAAAGCAGCGCTAAACAATAGCGTTATTTTTATCAAAACAAATGTTATCAGAACAAATCTTCACAAACTTGAAACGGATACAATTATAAAACGTGGACTAAGTAATTTTGATGGTGAAAGGTATTGCAGGGACGGAATTAATAAACTAGCACTTGGACATTATGCAAGTAATTTTGTCTAAACATTAGAAATAATGTTCGAAAATTTAACATTAGTCGATGGAGTTAATATCAAAATAAAAAAATAATGGTTAATAACCAGCAATTATCATTTGAATTTAACGATGACATTTCAGGTATTTGTTTCAGCACATTTGACAGAATCAAACTCTCCCTTATTAGATCAGACGATAGCAAATATTTTAATTATCTCGAAAGCTTGCGAGACGAGCTTGCACTAAAATATGACAATTTTCATGATTCAATCAGCCAGCAACAGTATACAAAAATTAATATAGACTTAGACCGGTCGAAGGTTTTTGTAAAAGGTAGTAAGTATGTTCTTAATAAGATAGCAATGAAAGAACTATTTGAATGTCGTCGAGAAGTAACCGGTAGAATTAAATTTTATTTGTACAATTTTGAAAATAAATTATACTTAATAGCGAATGTTGATGTTCTAGTGATAGGCGATGAAATTCTTTAAGCAATTAGTTATAACTGTCTTTCTTCCTTGTATTTTTGTTTTCGAGATAGGTTTCATCATTTTTTTTTACGATCAAACATTTGATCTATGGAAACAGATAAAAATGTCTCAAATCCCCATTCATATACTACTTCCCATTCTGTGAAAATATATAGAAAAATGTTTTCAAAATCGTGTACGAGTAAATGATAAAATGTTTTGGTTTTCTATGATATATGATAAAAAATAAATTGCAGTCTATTCGTTTGATATCCGATCATGTGAATAGTCTTTAATAAGCATAGATACTAAGAAAGCTTTGTATTCCTTACACAACTAATATATTTGTCTCTTTGCCATTGCAATAGTCTTGCTAGATAGCTGTGAATAAAAATCAATACAGAGCGTTATAATATATTGCTATATACAGATTTGGTTTCCCTGGAGATTAAACGCACAAAATGATTACAAAGGAAAAATATGATGCTGTCATAGGCCCACATGGAATTTCCATAATAACTAGATCATGTAATCATTTTGAAACTTTGTAAGATTAAAAATAGGGAATTTCCAATGGATTTTGTAGAATATAACGCCGAAATCAGGTCAAAGATAGGTAATTTCCAATGGATTTTCCTAAACTAACGCCCACTCCAGAATGTTTATGGAATCAAGGTTAAAGATAGGTAATTTCCAATATATTTTTGCAGAATAACGTTATAAAAGGCAGTCAGAATTTTCTTCGTAGCCATTTCTGCTAGAGGATTAATAACGTGAACAGGTAAGTGAAAATATTTTTCTAACATATTTTTGACAAAATGTTACTATATCTTGAGGCTGATTTGATTGAATTAAATCTTTTAAAAGATCTGTTTTTCTTTAGATTAAATCCGACGCTACAAATTGGTTCTTTGTAACAGGATATTTTATATAATATTTTATTGTGCTTTATAGGTTATGATATCCTGCATTAACATGTGCTTGGGAGGTGGGTGGGTGTTTTGAGACAGCATCCTGTTTTTTGAGGGAGAGGGGGTCTCTGAGGTGGTAAAAAAAATGTCAGAATATATTTATTTTAGATGGGGGTGGGTGTTTTGAGACAGCATCCTCTTTATGTTTCAAAATTTCATCATTTTCTGAGATAAAAATTTGGAGGAGGGTAGTTTTTTGAGGAAGAGGGGTCTCTGAGGTGATAAAAAATGTCAGAATATATTTTATTTTAGAAGGGGTGGGTTTTTTTTGAGCTAAAACCCTCTTTTATATAAAAACCTCAAGTACCTATACTACTTTGATTCACCTTGATTCAAGGTATGTCCTGTGACGGATTCATAATTTTCGTTGGGAGTATATCTAAACAAGTATGCAATAGGTCTGTGGGAAGAAAAGACCCCCTTCCCTCATATCTGGGACTGGGGTGGAGACGCTCTGGAAGCTTCCACATTTTAAGAGTTTCCAGAGTATAGTTTTAACCTTTTAGCAGGAAAGAAAACTTACTCCAAGTAAAGGTTCTGACTTTTTAGCGTTTTTTCTTTGGGTGGAAGGGGTGGTGGTGCGGGTCGAGGATGACTGACTTGAATTGAGTACATCTCCATTCCTTCTGGAACAGCTCTTGGTGTCGGACTTTAAAGTCCAAGGGAGGCAACTATCCTTTGTATTCGTCGTTATTCAGTTAGCTTAATCAAAATTATTAGTGACCTAGATCTGAATCAATATTATGAATGGGAATAATTTTTGACAATCCAATAAAATTTTAAGTATTTTGGAAATTGCTTTACTTTTTTACCTACGTCCAAGTTTAGAGTTTGGAGAAAAATGTTCCTGCTTCCATTATTTATTTAATCTATTTCATTGCTTTGTGGTTTTTTTTTGATGTGATAAAAGCTGCTTGATACTTTAATCTCAGTCTGTCTTTTGTTCTTATTTTTCTTCTGAAATCTGAGTTTCATTATAGCAGTTCCAAAAATATGGACTTCGTTGATCTCACTTGTGTATTTTATTTTCTATGAAAGTTTTATAATAAGCAGGTGAAAGAGGCCATAAATTTATGTATAAAATCTGTACCTTGCACCTTAGGGTGATCGTTCCGTTTTGTTTATTGCCCTTGGACGACATGCACTCAGATCACTCGCTATACATGTAATAATAAACAGTTAAAGTGCTAGCAACATCAATGGTGTACGCAAATGTGTCGCAACATTGAATATCTGAGTTTGGCTGCCTGTAAACAATGCAGAGTACAATTAATTTATTTCTAAGAAATTGTTGCATCATCTAACAGTAACTTCATTCAATATTTTTCCTTTTAAGCAATGAATGAAGAGTGTAAGACTCGGTGTCGAAAGTTCTGCATCTAATAACGCACTTAAGATATATATTATATTCAAGTTGTATATTACGAATGAAGAAAATAGTGAGGAAAGATAAATTCCAAATGCAAATGCTTTATGTTCAGTCCACTATTCTTTATTTACTACTTATTACAACCTGAATCAAGGGAAGAGCGCTTTCCATACAGTTACCATTTGGCCTATTTTAGTTTTTTTCTCGTCGAATAGAGAGCACATATAGGATACAAATTTAGCACTTCCAGGAATAGTATGAGTCCCTTTGATGGACTTGGAAATATGGAATTTTAACATTAATATACTTGACTCGTCAATCATGAGGCTTTTATACACGTTGATTTTGTTTCCTTCTTGTTTGTGTTCTTATTGTTTCCCTGCAACACATGGCTACAGAGAGAACTTGTTATAACATCGACTTCACAAAGTCAAGCTAAGTTTAAGAACGCGAAGAAAATAGTACATGACTCGTGTCAGAAGGCATTGATGGTGTAAAACCCCTACTCCCTATTTTTCTTGGCTATAGTTATCTAGGAGATGATGGATCACGGTGTTATAGCCCGGATCGAGGAAGCAATAAAATAAAATATGAAATTAATGGATGGAATAACAGAGATCTGAGAACAAATATAGAATAGAAAAACACGATCCACCGAACGTAAAATATTACAATTTAATTATAGACACAATTAAATTGAACATGAAATATAAATGAGTCAATTTCTTTATGAAATAGAGTTATAAAATGTGTGCGCAATTCAATTAGCCGTTCGGTTATAATGAACGAACAAATTTCTTCATATAATTGAGCGACATATCGATCTCGAATTTCCGGTATCTCAGCATTATCTGTTGCTTCCGGTCTTTTGCAAATCACTGTTGGTCACTTGTCTCCGTTGCAGTATTTCTTTTCTTTTTCTTTCTCTCCCCAAGCCTTTTCGGGTCATCAACCATCTTGGTTGCAGACTGTGCAGTGCAAGTATGAAGCTATTTTTTTGCCTTCAAATAAAAATATATTACCAAACCTAAATACGTGTCAGGTTTTCCTTCTCTTGGGACTAACACTATTCCGACTCTTTTAGTAAGATATCGTATATCTTAATTCAATAGGACTAAGCTAAAGTCAGTTCACCATCTGATACAGACTCAGAAAAATCAATCTTCAGCATGCCTGATACATATCATTTAAGACAGATAATGTATTTCTCACAATTCGTAACGGAAGAAATGAATGAAATATTTATGATACATGATTCCTATTAGATATAAAAAACTTGAATCCGAACTCATTCATGTAATACATGAGTCATATAACATTTGCGACACAATGCATTCAAACACTTACTTCTAAACACAATGAAAAAATTATGTATGAATTTGAAAAAAATAAATTCAGCAAATGAGTACAAAACTGTATCAATGAACTTATATTTTATGCAATTCAGACTAACCTTGAGTTTTATTCGACTGTATAAACTTTCTGTGAAGTCAAATTCTCTCTTTCTTTTCCTGTTCCTCACATTCCGAAACCCGTCCCTTAGACAATTTAACAAAACAAATAGTTTTCACAAATTCTCGGAGTTAAATTCTGGCTTGCCTCAGACTCTTTTCACTGGCTAATTTTGCGAGGGGAATTTCTTAAAAGCCTGAATTCCGTTTGAGAACACCACCCCCTCGTTTAGCTTAGCCAATCAGGAGTACTTTCTTCTAGCGCCAAAATATTGTATCATCAGAATAATTCTTCCAATGAATAATTATTCTGGAAAATATCATTTTATGACACCTATTTCAAATGACCCAAGATTTTAAAAACTTTGCTCTCGTTTGTCTCAACTCTTGTCATTTTCTGCTCTTTTCCGGTATTGAACTTACGTTAACATTTTCCTCTTCCATGTGTCTGATAGTTTTCGAACAGACTCTAATTAAAATCCACTTCTTTCCCCAAACAAAACCGTGCCATTTATTGGGAGCCTAGCCATACATCAATCTTAATGGTTATCTATCACACTGACTACGACATAATGTACTGTGAAATTATATCTGCAAAATTTTGCGCCATCAAAAACTCGTATTAGAGCTGGCATATCAACACCACCCACACCACACCCACCTCCAAGTACACCACTTAACCTAAGCAACTCTACTGAAATTACTCTAACGATGACTAAATATTTATCATATATATGCTAGTGCATGTTGTATTCTACTTATGACTAAATAACCTCATTAATGCCTATGGTACAATTTATTTCCATGATAACGTCAGAAATACTCAATACAGAAAGTTCTAAGTATCAACGGCACACCTACAAAGCTTGCAGTACCAAGTTTGCTCGAACCATTTTGAAGGATCTGATGGATATGTTCCGGAAACGAATATGTTTACGTAAAGAAGTATGGATAACATGTCGAGAGACGTAGATAAAGCCATACTCTCCACCCCAACTTCCGTATAGCATAATTACATAGAGTATGTGGGTGGGGAGAAATGTGCATACATTTTAAACGAGGAGGTAATTGCTGACAAGGCTGCTTATCATTCATTTTTATGAAAACAATATTTTATAAACACTAATAGCCGCAACTCAAAGTTACTCGGTTTATTTTAAAACGTTATGTTTGACATGACGACATTGAACGGCCAGAAAGAATCCAATCGCAAAATGCACGTACATATACATTTCACACACATATAACACTGCCAGTATATCGCATCAGAACATACTTTAAGGCGCAACCTAAGCTAGCTAGCAAATCTGACAACATGTCATTTGTTACGTGTATTCTTGAATGAAATTGGTAATCTGTAAAAGTACCATGGAGGACACGAGTAATATAGTAGTATTCATAGATGAGGGTTTTATTCCAAAACAGGGTTTTAGGCCAGAAACCCTCACCCCAAGAATAAATATATTATGACATTTTTTCACCACCTCAGAGACCCCCTCTCCGTCAAAAAACCACCCTCTTATCTCAGAAAATGATGATAATTTGAAACCCAAAGGGGATTCTAGACCAGCTCACCCTCTAAATTATGAGATGAGGTTGGTCAGATGGTGTGATGATATTTATTGACAATATAGTTGATATTGTATTTGATAACGATATTACTACTATAAATAAAACAGTAAAAATAAAAAATATTTCGAAATCATAATAATAAAATATTTTTACAAAACATATAATCACAAAACAACCCCATGTGAACTTCTAGGTTGCCAAACAACATCCTAGCAAGTTCAGGGGCATTTGAATAAATCCCCATGTGACCCCTTAGGTTGCCAAATGACATCCTAGCAGGATCAGAGGAAATTTGAAATCAGACGAAACAGACAGCACAGTTTAACCCCATGTGATCCCCTAGGTTGTCAAAGAACATCCTAGCAGGATCAGAGGTTACATATAAGCTTATCCTAGGACAGAGCACAGTTTATCCCCATGTGACCCCCTAGGTTGCCAAATGACATCCTAGCAGGATCAGAGGAAATTCGAAATCAGACGAGACAGACAGCACAGTTTTATACGACCCCATGTGATCCCCTAGGTTGCCAAAGGACATCCTAGCAGGATCAGAGGTTATATATAAACTTATCTTACGGACAGCACAGTTTAACCCCATGTGACCCCCTAGGTTGTCAAAGAACATCCTAGCAGGATCAGAGGTTACATATAAACTTAATTCTAAGAACTTAACTAACTTATCCTAGGACAGCACAGTTTAACCCCATGTGACCCCCTAGGTTGTCAAAGAACATCCTAGCAGGATCAGAGGTTACATATAAACTTAATTCTAAGAACTTAACTAACTTATCCTAAGACAGCACAGTTTAACCCCATGTGACCCCCTAGGTTGTCAAAGAACATCTTAGCAGGATCAGAGGTTACATATAAACTTAATTCTAAGACCTTAACTAACCTATCCTAGGACAGCACAGTTACATATAAACTTAATTCTAAGAACTTATAACTTTAGGACAGCACAGTTACATATAAACTTAATTCTAAGAACTTAACTAACTTATCCTAGGACAGCACAGTTACATATAAACTTATCTTAAGGACAGACACATACAAACGGGCCTTCTCTACGTTCAACAGAAATTTGCACACTCTCCCCCATAATCAACCCGGGGAGTGTAAAAGTACACCCACCAAGTGACATGGTGGAGAGTGTACAAATTTTCTATTGAAACGCAGAAGGGCTGGCCGGAGCCCCACTAAATAGGAGAATTTTGGCATAATTTCGCCCTCGCCGACAATGTGCCGGTCACGAGAATCGAACCCAGGACCTCGCGCATGAGAATCCAACGCGTTAGCAATCGACCACCGGACTTCCTTATGTATATATGTCAAAAAAATTATTATATAGTTACCAAACAGCATTACATTTTCTGATTTTGAAAACACGAAATTTTGCATTATATTTTCTGATTCTGAAAACATTATTATAAATAAATCGAGAAATACATGATTTTTGATTTTATATTGTACAGAAAAACGAAATCCTAATTTTGGCTGTTTAAGATCGACCGTTGTCAAGGATACTAATTAATAATGACAACGAGTGGGCTGAATGACTACACAGACTCTGCAGAGAAATAATCAATATTCTGTATGAATGGGTTTTAAGGTAAATGACATAGCATATATACTCTCTTACAAGTCGAGGTTAAACTGCAGACAAAAAGATAAAGATCTGCCATATTTTCTGATTTTGAAAACATTATTATAAATAAATCGAGAAAAACATGATTGTTGATTTTATATTGTACAGAAAAACGAAATCCTAATGTTGACTGAATACAAGATCGACCGTTGCCAAGGATACTAATCAGTAAGTCAATGAGCTGGCTGAGAGACTACATTACTGCGAGAAATAATCAATATTCTGTATGAATGGGTTTTTAGGTAAATGACATAGAATATATACTCGCTTACAAGTCGAGGTTAAACTGCAGACAAAAAGATAAAGATCTGCCATAGCATTATGCGCCTGTAGATCAGAGTTCATATTGTTTGCTTTACTGATTACTCCTAGCAAAACTGCGCAGACTAAGATCTTCTGGTGAATTATACGACAGCATATTTAGGTATATGCTGTTGGACTCAACTTATAAGCGAGAATCTACAGTAACTATGTTTATATAAGGCTATCTACTAACATTTATGCAAGAGGAATTGCTAGTCATGATACAGAACTGCTACCAGGATTTGTAGGTCTTAAAATTACCATCAGATTTTAGACACATTTCATTAGCCAAAAAAAAAAAAAAATACGAAACAAATGTTGCAATATATATGATATGTTTGATAACTACAAAAGATTTTAAACTTAACTGGAACAGTATTATCTCCCTTTTAAAAACAGATCTGGTATATAGAGTTATATTTCTTGACAAATAAACAGTATTTCAACTGTCGCTATTAAGTACAAAATACTGTCATGATTGTACAAATAAAATTTAATTCTACCAGATACTTTACGACGACATTCAAATCGTTCTTTCATTGCTATCTTACTGAGAAGATACTTACTACCTTTTACAAAAACCTTCGACCTATCTAAGTCTATGTTAATTTTAATATATTCTTGTTGGCTGATCGGATCATGAAAATTGTCACATTTTAGTGCAAGCTCGTCTCGCAAACTTTCGAGATAATTAAAATATTTGCTATCGTCTGATCTAATAAGGGAGAGTTTGATTCTGTCAAATTTACTAAAACAAATACCTGAAATTTCATCGTTAATTTCAAATGATAATTGCTGGTTATTAACCCTTATTTTTTTTTATTTTGCTATTAACTCCATCGACTAATGTTAAATTTTCAAACATTATTTCTGATGTTTAGACAAAATTGCTTGCATAATGTCCAAGCGCTAGTGTATTAATTCCGTCCCTGCAATATCTTTTATCATCAAAATTACTTAGTCCACGTTTTATAATTGTATTCGTTTCAAGTTTATGATGATTTGTTCTGAGAACATTTGTTTTGATAAAACTGACGCTATTGTTTAATAATAATAATAATAATAATAATAATAATAATAATAATAATAATAATAATAATAATAATGAGGACTTTGTATAGCGCCTAATCTTTAGAAGCTCTAAGCGCTTTACAACATTTGACAACACTTAAAAAACATATATAATGATATGATTACAAAATTAAAAACAAACGCCACGAAAGTAGAAACAGAAAATATGCTGTAAATATTTAAGGCAAGGATACATTATTAGGTCTTTAAGTCTGTTCTTGCAGTTGAAATAGGTGAGTTTTAAGAGCGCTTTTGAATGAGATCACTGTGTCTTTGTGTCTAAGTGCAGTGGGCAATTCGTTCCACGTTGCTGGGCCCTGGTATGCAAAAAGAGCGTTGTCCATATGATTTCATCTTCATAGTGGGAATAATGAGAATATGAGTGTCAGAAGAGGAGCGTAAGCATCTTGCAGGTGTGTACACATGGGTGAGGTCAGATAGGTATGTTGGACTGGAGCCCGTCAGTGAAACGTAGCACAGAGAACAAGTTTTGTGTTTAATTCTGGATCGTATGGATAGCCAGTGTAGGGTACAGAGCAGGGGAGAGGCGTGCTCTGATCGTGGTACTCTAAGGATGACTCGAGCAGCTGTATTTTGAACTTTTTGAAGTTTCTGAAGTAGATAATGAGACGAACCAGACAGAATTGAGTTACAATAGTCCAGTCTTGAAAGTATTAAGGAACACACAAATGTGTTAGTGGCATCAACTGAAAGATACTTGCGAATGGAGCTGATTCGTCTCAGCTCAAGATATGCAGCCTTGCATATGTTCATGACATATTGGTGCAACGAGAGAGTACTGTCGAGAGTGACACCGAGGTTTCGCACTGACTGTGTGAATTTAATGTTGGTGTTGCTGATATTTATTGTCTGAGGTAAAGGATGTGAATGAGAAAGTCTTTGTGTTGTAATCAGAATGGCTTCAGTTTTATCATCATTCATCTGCAGTTTGTTACATGTCATCCATGATTTCACATCGGAAATGCACCTCTCTACACCTTGGATTGTAGCTTCAACTTCAGTTGGGTGGCTAGATTTGTATATTTGGGTGTCATCAGCATACAATTGGTGAGACACTGGATGATGATCTATGACACTTGAGAGTGGCTGGGTGTATAGAATGAAGAGAACAGGTCCAAGAACAGACCCCTGTGGAACACCACATCATAGATCAACTGGGCTGGAGTGTTTTCCATTTGCGGACACAATTTGTGTCCTGTTTGACCAAGTAGGACTTGAACCATAGTAAGGCCGTATCATGAATGCCAAATACATGCTGGAGACGGTGAAGTAATATATCATGGTCTATAGTGTCAAATGCTGCAAACAAGTCAAGGAGAGTGAGGACTGTAATCTTTCCGCTATCCAAAGCAGAGAGATGGTCATTGACTACTTTTAGAAGAGTAGTTTCAGTACTGTGGCAAGGGCGATATGCAGACTGTACATTGCTAAAAAGACTGTTTGAATTCAGATGAGATACAAGTTGGGATAGAACAACTTTTTCTAAGATTTTTGACATGAATGGCAGATTAGAAACTGGGCGGTAGTTCTTTAAATCATTATAGTCGTGTGTTGGTTTCTTCAGCAGAGGCTTTACAATGGCAGATTTGTAAAATGATGGGAATTCCCCAGTTGAGAGAGAGGTATTAATAACATCAGTTAGTGAAGGCAATATTGGATCCAAGCACTCTAGCAGCAGTGACGTCGGAATCGGATCCAGTTCACATGACTTTTGTGCACTCTTCATCACGATTGTACGTACTAAATCCATAGAGACAGGTTCAAATGCTGCTAACGGTTGCCGCTGAAATTCTGTATCGCAACTGTATGGTGACGACGAGTCAACTGAAATTGTGTTGTCAAGTTTATCTCTGATGGTTTGTACTTTGTCACGGAAGACATTTGCAAACAGGTCCGGAAGGTCGACTAGAGAGAAGGTTGCTGGAAGTGGTGTACATTTGTTCCTTGACATCAGCTTGTTAGTAATCTCAAATAGCTCTTTGCAGCTGGAACTTTCCATGATTTTAGTACTGTAGTGGGCTGATTTAGCTGCATGGACTATGTTTGTAACATTCTTCTTAGCGGCATCATAGATCTGCTTATGAATAGTGAGTCTGGTGGAAAGCCAAAGCCTCTCAGCTTTATGGCGGTCTCTTTTAGCAGTGCGAAGCTGGTCCCTAACACAGCTATACCACGGAGTACACTTCTGAATTGCTACTCTGCATCTACTCTTTAGCGCTGCTTTAAAATCGTCAAAATTCATCATCTTTTCCACATATCCTCGAGGAATACCTTTTGCTGCTTTTTTTGTAAGTTTATTGTCATCTAATATGACAGCATACATTTTACTCTTTAGTCCAACAAATTCCCTAACTGGCATAAACATAAATTCATCTTTCATTTTTCCAATAATTTTCTTATTCGAATTATCTTGAAATCCACTACATGCTGGATAATCTGATAAATCGAACAGAATTTTATTATTGTAAATATCCTGATAGACATCTTCACATTTTATATTATAAACTAGCGAACCTGAATCAGTAAATAGCAACTCCGAATCTGGCCACTGCTTTTTGGTAAAAATATAGTGAAAATCGTACATCAGCCACTTTGATATATCAAATACAGCTGCACCAACACAAATCGGTTTATTTAACTTTAAATTTGTCTTTCGTCGTTGTATTGCAACAACATTTTCATTAAATATTTTCATACTAACAAAACCATTATCCTTAACTAATTTATTTCTGCGACTTATATCATTATCAATTTCGATAGAAACTCTTTTTCTAATGTTTTCCATCGTCTTACCGAACACCGAGTTGTTCATTAACTTGAAAAAGTTTTTCTCAAATTCGGTTTTACCACAGCACGACGTTTTGTATTTAAGTCAATGTAATTTGCCATCCACTTCGACTGATTAAACTTTAGCACGCGATGGACTTTTCTCAGAATTAGTCTAGCATCTACTGCTTGTTTTAAATTTTGTAATGCATAACGTAATTTCTTTCATTTAACAAATTTGGAACTAACTTATTAGCAATCGAATTTTTTGCTGTTGTCGTTGCTCGTTGTTCAGGCGATAATAAACTATAATTAATCATCATAGACTCTGCACAAAACAGATAATTGTTATGTAGATTTTGTAGCGAACTAGGATAATCTAGATCAACTTCAACAAAATATGAAATATCGGAATAATCATTATTAATTTTTCTAGGTAAATCTTTTTCAGTTTCTTTAAGAAATTGATGTGGAGTTATCCAATGAAACCCACCGCAGGGCATTGGTTCCGACATCGCATATACATACAAATTATATGCGTCAGATAAATAATATGATTAGATGGGAGATTCTTATCATAATTTTTCAGATATTTGTTATTAGCTACTGCATATTTTTTTGTTATAACGCTAATTCCGCCTCTGATACCTTTTTCAATATAGTTAAACATATCAACATCTGTTAAGAGATCCCGTTCTATCTTACTTGTTTTTAGGAGAGCGTCCCAAGACATTCCTGGAGCAGAGTAATACCAACAGGGGTCTAGTCCATAATTGCTGTAGCTTACTTGACGAAAACTCTCAAAAGCATCTGCTAGCAATAATACATCTGTTTTCAAATATAGATCGTGATAATCACCAAATGTTTTACAACTAAATTTATTCCAAATATCTTGTGCATATTTGTATTCGTCATCTGTGATATTTTAATTTTTGAGTTGCGAGTAAAATTTATCTTTATCGGGAAGAGAAGTTTTATTAAATCTGCTCCAATCGTCGAGATACTCGTACGGAAAGATACCTTTTTTTGTCAAATCGATATAGTTTTCACCAAAGCAACCTTTTAAGTTAGCGAAACTACTGCAACCTTTAACAAGCTCATCTAATGATGCTGCCATAAATTGCAGACTGTCAATAAAACGTAATTTACCGAGCGTCACCGACATATACTTTTCAAAATTGTTTGGAATACATTTTATTACGTTATTTAATTTTAGTTTAGCTTTAATATTTTCTTCACCAAAAGCTTCTACAATGATATGACTGTCATAGCCACGAAAGTTATGTAAAACTACAGGAATAAAATCTGGAGCATGAAATTTTAAATTGCAACTGTTATGAGCTGCTCCACGATATTGGCCGGTTAAATGACAATGATCTCGCACCTTATCATGGACTCCGTTGGAGTCTACCAGCAACTTTTCACAAACATGACAATCAACTGCCTCATCAAAATCGAGTTGTTGTTTAGACGTTATTTTCATCGGAGCTGTTTTAAATAATCTGTTAGAAATTTTATTAACTTCGACTATTAAATTTTTTAATAGCCATACAGCTGGATTTTCACCTCTATATAACTTTATCGGAGTTGAAAATTTATCGTTAGCGCAACAAACTACTTTATAAGCTACTCCGCAAGGAATATGTTGTTGTATTTTTCTAGTACTTGATTTATTCGGATTATTTTCTGCTCCAACCACAGGAACGAGTAGACATTCGAAATCAGCGTAAATAACAAAAGGAATATTTAGTTTATGATCATAATTTTTAAATTTTAATATTTTTTCTTTTTCGCTAGGCATACTTATTCTTTGAACGTTGACACAGTACCTGAGATGCTCCTGCAGTATTTTATTGCTAGAAAAACCATGCAAAGAACTATAACAGAAATATTTTTATTTTTTTATTTTTACTATACTGTCTGCCAACTAGGCCGTTAAAGATTTTTATCCAACAATAATGTCCCTGATAAAATAATAAATTTATTGTATTTTGTGTAGCATTTTCTGAGATATATCTCGGGTAAACGTTTTCTCGCTCATCTAATCCGAAAACATTTACTGAGATACTGTTTTGTTTTTCAAACTTTGGTATATGATTTTCTGCTACTGGAAAAGTTATTCCTAAAAACTTTAGTTTGTCTTTGTGTGGCAAATACTTTTCAATTCTGCCGGGGTGATCACACTGAGAATGTTTTGCAGAAAGAATAGACCATTGAAAACTTTTGTCATAATTGTTTTTAACATTTATACAGCATCTTTTGTTTTTAATTTTTTGAGGGAGATCGACGTACAGACTACCGCGAAGTACGTTATATTTTGCTGTGTGAAATAAAACTTCTTTTATCATTTCAAATTTCCAACCTGATCCTGATGCAATAAGTTCTTCTAATTTTTTTGTTTATTTCTTGATGTATTTCATCAGCGACCATGGCAATATCTGTTCCAGTTAATATTTTTCTCGATTTTGCTGTTAAATATGGTTCTGAAATTTCACTGTCAAAACTTTTTCTTTCAAAAATTACATCAAGTACATCATCAACTGCGGGTAACTTTGATAAAATCGTATGATATTGGACTATAAGTTTGATACTTTTATGAGCCGCAAGTTCTTCTGATATAACAGGTTGCAAAAGATGAAATAAATTTTTGGAGTTAAAATTTGCTAAAATATTTTGTTCATCAAATTTGTAACTATTATCGTAACCAGAAAATGCTGAAGCAATTTTTTTCTGTTTTGATAATGTTCTTTTTAGCAATATCTCGCAATTTTAACATTATATATATATATAGTAATATTTTATATTTAATTGAATTTTTTTTTTTAAGATTCCTAATTAGAGATATGAAAAACCTTATAGTATAAATTGAATTTTGTTTTTTAAGATTCCTAATTAGAGATATGAAAAACCTCATAGTATAATGACAGAAATTTTGAGATATCTGAGATTGACAGCGGAAGAGCAAGAATTTTATCATGTGCACCCAAAGTACAATTTATATGCAGCAAATATGTTAGGTTCTGTTATTAATATAGAATCTAAAAAATCTGTTGGCATATCAACACCAGCGGGTGTATTAATTTCAGTACAAGGCGATAATGCAGAAAGGACTAAAATGTTTAGAAAAGATTTTATTTATACTTTGTTTTGCGATGATATTCCAGAAGGACAACGAGTATACAGAGTAAATAGCGCAATTGCTGATGATAATATTGAAAATTTAGCATTACAAAATGAATTTCAACTTCATCCAGTATTTGATCTATACGAGCAAATGATAAGGGAATTATTCGAGATAAAAAAACAAAAAAAGTTGTTGGAAATTTACAAAGAACTGGATATCTTGATGTTACTGTACGTGGAACTAAAACTGATTTTATTAATTATAAATCACACAGGTTTGTGTTTGAAACTTTTAACGGACTAATACCTAATAGTCTAGTTATTGATCATAAAAATGGTATTAAAACAGATAATCGTTTGGAAAACCTAGATTTAGTTACGCCAAAAGAGAACACAAGACGTGGAGCAGGTTCTGATGGTTCTAATTTTAAAAACCCAAGAAGATCAGTTATTTCAATAAATTTAGAAACTGAAGAAAAAATAAAATTTAGATCAATAGCATCTGCGGCAAAATATCATAAAATTAATCCAAGTGCAGTAAAATTTGTAGCTGATAATGTAACAAAATCAGCAACGTCAATGTTGACATTTGATAGATTTAGTTTTATACACGATAACTAATGATATTTTCTATATCATTTCGAGTAAGACAGTTATGACTAAATTCCATAACATCGTCGCGATTAAATCGTAATGTCATCATTTTATTTGTATTAAGTTTTACTTTTTCTGCTGCTGTTAATAAAAATCTGTCAGATTCGCCTAATGTTATCATAACATCAACAAAATAAAAACTATGTCCCAACAAACAATTTCGAATTGCCTCAGCTAATTCTTTGTGATTTAATATATTAACTCTTTGATGATATTTTATTTCTCCAAACATCTTATCATTTGTTAATTAGACAAAAGATATATTATAATAATGAACTTAATTGAGAGACTGGCTGAATTATATTCGGGAGATTTTGTTTCAGTTTCAAATTTTACATTAGAAAATATTACTAATGACAGATTTGCTGGTTATACTGAAAAAGATATTTTACATAACTATGAAGAAGAAGATGATGATGTTGTTGTTAGTAAAAACAATATAAGCAGACCAACAACTGGACGATATGATGTTAAGTACCATATTGCTAAAACAATAATAAAATTTAATTTTACTGTCACAGAGCATCAAATATTTTGGCAGCTTATAAAACCATTTAAACCTAAAAATAACTGGACAACAAATAAATATAAATACGATTTTATTTTTGTTAAAATATTTAATTTAATGCCAGTTGATGATGCAAGAAAATTACATTTAATTTCTTAATGTAAACCAGTAAAATGTAAATCCGTACTAATAAAATACGAAGAAATTTATAATAATATTATTCGATCGACTTAGTTGGTATCCAGCTATTAAATTTATCGCCATACCCTCGCCATTTGACTAAACATTTGTTGCCGCGCTTTTTAATAACTTTTTCAATAACAAATATATCTTGTTCTGTTTTCTGAAGTTCTTGCTCGTAAAATCTGCCAGTTATAGTCTCACCTAATAAATCTTTCAACGAGTATGCAACTGATATTGTTAAAAGTACTTTATCAACAACAAATACTTCTTCGTTCCAATTATCCTTTTTCAAATGTTTTTTTCGTCAGAGAAATTCTAACTTTATCACCAACTTTAAATTTATGTCTGCGGTACATGTTTTCGTTTGCTAATATTGGATTTGCAATCGCGTCGTTTGGCGACATTTTCCTTTTGCCTAGCGAAATGAATCTGTGTTCCGTGTAATTATACTCGTCAACAATTTTTTGCAAGTTGTCAATATATTTACTCGTATTTTTAGCTGTCAAATATTTGTGAATTCTGTCGTTGAGCGTACGATTAAATCTTTCAACGATGACGCTTTTTCCCTCATTTCCTACAACATATTTTTTAATGTTATTTTGCTCTAAAAATTGTTCAATTTTTTTAATTAAAAAACTCTGCTCCATGATCAGTCCAGATTCTATTTGGTTTTCTTTCTGTGTTAACAATAATTTGTTTTAGCGCATCAGTCATCGATGCCCCTGTTTTATCTAAAACGGGGATACTAAACGCGTATTTGCTAAAAACATCTACAACATTAAAAAGATATCTCTTGTTATCATTAAAATGAGCTAGATTTGAGAAATCAACTAAATCTATCGCCCAGATATCATCAACGGCATTTGCGACAACTTTACGTCGCGGAAACGTTTTTTTTAGGTTTATGTATATCTGAGGCAAGATCATCATATAATTCTTTTTTACCGAGACGAAGTTTATATTTTGCTCCAATAAAACCCTGGACCAGCCTTCGGTCAACATGTTCTCGCATATTTACAGATTTCATATCACGAAGTTCGTCTAACATTACTTTATAGCAGCTGTGTTTATTTTGTTCGTTGTCTGGAAGTTCAATATCTCTGTAGCAGATATCATGGCGCATTGCTATTGCATCAACTTGATTGTAAGGCTCTTGTCCTGGCAGCGGATAATCGTTTTCGTCAAGTTGTTTATCAAGAGGATTATAAGGTCCAGTATATTTATGGCTTGGCAATGTCCAACCGCCTTTTGGTTTCGGCAATTTTCCAATAAATTTATGTATATCTATACCTGTTCCAATTATTTCTCTGTTGTTGCATTTCTGACAATATGTAACAATTTTATTTTGCTCGAGGCATAAATCTCTATCACAATCGCACTCGCATGTCATTATTTATTTTATAACTGACAAATTTTTCAGATTTATAATAATATTGTTTCAGTCGTCTACTAAAATAATTTCTGGAGTACCCGCTCCGGACAACTTTGTTTTTGGTGAAAACATACTTCTTCTTTTTCCACAGATTGCACAAATACTTTTCAGCATTATTCTATTATTTTTTGTTTTTTCCTGTTTTTTCATCTTTATTTTCTGTTTTAGTTTTACACTTAAGACAATATGTTGACGTTGTATATCAGTGAGTTTAGATAAAATTTAGAGCTTTTCAAGCTCTGCAAAAGTTCGATGCAATCTCATTATTAGCGTGAGAAGGTTGTTTGTCAAATTACAAAATAAACTTTAAAAAATCTGGATTTTCGGTCATCTGTTTAATAAACATTTCGCAATAATATCCACAAGCGGAAGTTCCAACTGGTTGAATTTGATTAGACGAATAATTTATTATTTTCGCAAGAGTCTTCGTCTCTGGAGATTTTATCTCTGAATTCTACTGATATGTTTTCTTACTGCATCACCTGGTTGAATTCCGAACGAGTCAAAATAATTGTTATCAAAAACAGCTACCCAATGTGTAACAGATCCGTCATTGAAATTTTGTATATTTATAACGCACGAACCTGGAGACGCTAGGAATGGAATCGTCATAAGTTCATCTTTAGAATAAACTGCACTAAATTTTTTTACTTTTTTCAGTTTATCAAGTATATCAAAATTACTTAATGCAGACGTCATCTCTTTGTTCCTGGCAACATTAGTCCTCGTCCTACTCCTAACAGATTTGGCAATAGACTTCCCTCCAATTCTGCTAACAACGGGGCTATTGAAATAAATCCACCTTTTCGCCTCGGTCGTGTCTTTTTTTTTTCGTCGTTGTCTTTCTTTTCGTTGTTGTCTTTCTTTTTGCTGTTTTTCGTTTGGGCATTATATTTATCAGTCACATAAAATTAAACTTGCAAAATTGTTACCATCGACATTCACACGAAACATTAAACTAAAAAGTTAAACGAAAATTTTCTTTATTCCATGATCATCAACTGCCTTTTTCGTTGCGCCAGATACTGCTCCAGATGCTGCTGCTAATCCTAATGTACCTAACACCGGTAAAAGTTTAGGTATTAACGTTCTGGCCATTACAGATAGTGCCGGACTGAAGAAACCACCTTGTTTTGACATTGCAGTTATTTGTGCAGCACTTAAATTTTAAACAAAAGGTTTTTTTGCGATCGTATTTATTTACTTGTTTTTTGGTTAACATTAATTTTGTTAAAGTACCCGAAACACCTGCGGCAACACCTTTGGTGTCAGGGTTGATCTTTAATGAAACCTGCCTCTTCTTTGCAACAGCAGCTGCTAATTTTTTAACTTGACCATCAGTCAAATATATTTCCTTTATAATATGTTTTGTCATCTTATATTAAAGTTACAGATGAAACTTGTACCGACATTTTACCTCCAACAAAATCAATCGTAATAGTTCTGTCGCTGATCACTAACGCATATACATACAACTGCGCTGCTGGAGCTGCTTCTAATGTCCAAGTAAATTCAATATCAGCAGTCGAAATTACATCTCTTTCATTTTGTTTACTAACATCAAAATAAAATATCGGATGAAGTGTACGAAATTCCTCTACTGATATCTGAGATCCGTCTCAAACATCCTGATAGTTTTGCAATGCGTCCATAAGATACATGTAAGGTCGAGTAATATTTTTATTAGCGTCATCTGCAAAATTGCATTCTATCGCTCGCTCCGGATATTGTTTTGAATTTATTCTAGCATATATTCGTCCAACATTAGCATTATCAAATATTGCATTATTTTGTTTTTGGTTATTACGTCGCGCTTGCCGCTGAAATACAACAAATAATTGCCGTGGCTTTTGTTCAATCGACGTTGTTGTGACTCGCCATGTGTAGTCGGTGGTATTTGGAACTGCTGTTTGATATATTTTATGTTGCTGAAAATGAATTTTCTTTGTGCGGTTTTTAAGAATATCATCTAATTCGAGCGATTTTGAAACTGTCGGCGTTATTCGTGGCATCCACAGCGCAAGTTTGTTTATAATAAATTGTACATTATCCCCACCTGACCTAAACAGGCAGTCGTTTTGTTCTGATCGATCTAAAATAAGCGTATGTTTAACTCCACGAAATACTTTATTATAGTCCCTGCAAAAACCAAATACTGTACTTAGTGGCAGCATCATTGTAATTTGACGTGATACTACTGCAAGTGCCTTTCTCTTAGCATAACCCTCATTATAACGTTTATTTCTTAAGCTAATTGCGTTATTAATCAAATTTAACATTTGAGTGCCGGTTGCAGCTAAAGCTGGTGGTGCTATACCAAGATTATTGCAAGCAGAAGTAAGTGAGACTCTTGTAGCGTCTGCATTAGCGGCTGCATCTGGTGCGGCTATACCAAAATTGACAGCATTAGCGATAAGAAAATTTCTTACAATTACAACATCTGCAGCAGCATCAGCTTCAGCAGCTAATGCTTTTCTTAATATAAATTTATTTATCGCAGGAATTATTTCACCAGCTCCAGTATCTTTAAACCACATCATATTAGTTGCAGTTGAGTTGGAGTAATCATCGGAAAACGACATAGTATTTAAGATTGTACTTGCAACTTGTAAGTGACTTGAAATATCTTCGACAGTTTGATTGGCCAGCTGATATCGATCACCTTTAAATAAACACCAACCATCATTTATAAGAGCTACTTCTACGTCAGCTGCAATTGCGGCAGGTGGAACAGCTACTGTTATAATCTGACCACGAACTTCTAACATTGCTTTATGAGGCAGTATAAATACGTCATCATCTCGAGTATTAAATGTTCTGGAGCCATCCTTATTAGGTTCGTTAGAATTTTCATCGAGATACTCAATATATTCAAATTCTGTTACCGTGTCTTCTGCTAAATCGAGATAATTTTTTACAGACATTTTTCTTATTTTTTAGGTCATACAAAATTATTGACAATCATGTAGTGATTGGCGTTGTTGCTTTAGATATTAATTTTTGTATAATTTGTTCTCCTTTCAGTGATAAAAGTTTTTTTTGTTGTTGTTATCATTGCGCGTTGAGTTTCTTTTGTTGGTGCGATTTCTGAAATAGCTTGTTTGATTGTCGGTCTTTTTATTTTATCAGCTATTTTTTGTCCCACAGCAGTTCCAGCAGCAGATGCAGCTCCAGTTACAAAAGCTTTTGATGCGTCAAGTGCAATTGGTACAACTTTATGAGCTATTCCTGGCCCATTTTCTATAAGTTTAGCAAATATATTTCCCAAAAATCCTCCTACTATTTTTCTTCGATAAACTTTTTTATGTTTCATTATATCTGAGGTTGTATAATTTTATTACCAAATCATTTTAGAAAATATGTTTACTATTGTTCGCATAAGTGTAAATAATAAGTAACAATGTCATTGTTAAAATATAACTGTCTTCCAGACTGATCTGTCAATTGCATATTTACTTCTGTTATTTGATTTTCAACGTTTAACGGATAATAAATAACTTGACGTGGACTAATTTGCATCAGAGATCCTGGCGGAACATCTGGTGAAAAACTGTATATTGTTTGTCCTTTACTAACTGAGGATGAGTAAGATCCAGATGCAATAGAGCAATTTACCAATATTTCGTTTACATCAGTTATATTTACTGGCAGTTGGCCGTCATACGTTTCGGGATTATCACGATTAAGAGCATGATATATATAATTATAAAATCCTATTAATGGTGCGATACTTGTTTGCGATACAAGACTAATTGTTATATCTTTTAATGTTATTCCAGCGCGTAACGTATTATAATTTGGTTTCAGCTCAAAATTATCAGCTATACCTTTATTTTTTGTTATAAGTTCTTTTATTATTTTATTTAGATCGTCAATAATATAAGCTCCTTGTGGAATTTTAATTGTTTTCCACGTGACAAATGGTGAAGTACGTATAGGAATAGTAAATAAAAATTCATCGTTAATCCCAATTGTTACATTAGCCATAGAATGCCAACACGTACAGGAAATTAGTCCAATTTCATATTGTTTTTCACGATCTAGTTCTATTGGCGGAATATACTTTACTGGAAAATTTGCGCTATCTTTATCAGATTGGGTAGAGTCTAGTAATAATGTTGCTGACATTTATTATTATATTTGTTATAAAATTAAGTCGCTATGTAAAGTTTCGTATTCGTCAGATGTTAATAAATTTTCCGATCTCAAATTATCAAGTATGTCAATAATTTCATTGTCGATTTCAGCACCAACATTTCCAGCTTCTTTTGATGATATCAATAACATTAATCTGCCTGTCATTTCAGTAACTGATGAAAATATTCTAACTCCTTTTCCTGTTTTTTCTTTTCTATATTCTTTTACACGAGTTTCATCAAATACAAAAAATTTCCTTTTAAAATTTCAACCCCTACCAAAAGGTTTTGTTCTACTGTCTTGTGCTGTTTTTCTAACGAGTAAAGCAATAGTACCATTTCTAATTCTATCATAAAGTTGAAGCATATTTTCTTCTTCTATGGTTGTGTTTAACTCATTTTTAGCAGTAACACTGTCGTTCATTATGATAGTTAAATTATCAATAAGTTTGTTAAATTCAGTTACGTTCCATTTACTTATATTATCAAGATCTTTTATATTATTTTTTCCTAAAATATCATCGTATTCATGATTTTCTATATTATTATTTGCTTGTTTTATATACCATCGTCTTTTATCTTCAACTTCCATAAACTTTACCGTCAACTCTCAGACTCTTTCTTGCTCCTTTTCAATATCTTCTAATTTTTCTGATAAATTTGTTAAAATATTTTTAATCTCCCGTGCGGTTAAACCTGCTAATCTTTGTTGCAGCGCTAGTGGATCATTTAGTAGCTGATCTAGTGCAGCTTGTCTTGCAATAGGATTAGCTATATTTGCTACAAGTGACTCAGCTAATCTTCTTTTTTCTTCTTCAGATCTTTCAATAATTCTTCCAGCAGCTGCTTCTTGTTGTTCTTTAACTAATCCGAATAAACCTTTTTCTTGTAAGTTTTTAAGTTCTTCTTCTGATAGTGGACCAGTTTCAGGTTCTTTTCCAAGTAAAGCTTCAGTAACTGGTTTGAGAGCGGCTGCTGTTGTTTCTGCTGCAACCAATTGACCACAACGTGCTTGTTGGATCATCTGCCTAAGTTCAACTTTAGATTTGACAAGTTTTTTTTAGATTTTCTATATGTTTTCTGTACGTTGCTTGTCTTTCCATTAATTATATACTATTTCTATAAAAATTACTGTATATATTTTTCAATACAACAACGAAACATTTTACTCGTATCATTTGTTAATTTATCAAACAAAAAAAAGTCACATTTATTTGCCGTCGCTTGATGATATAATTCAATAAATTTATCTTTCGTTACATCACCACATTGTTCGTTCGCGATATTTCTAACATCGACATTGTCAAGTCCTGGAAATAATATAAAACAACCAGTATTTCGCCGAATAAATCTGTCAACATTATAAAAACCCTGAGCAAGATAAATAGAATTACATTTTTATTACGTGATAATGAAAAATATGATCTTATTTTATTCATTTCCTTGTTGTTTAGCGGAATATCATCAAAAACAACTATCTTGTGTTCGGACGAATCAAGTTGAATAACTGGAACAAGTTCTTTGATAATAAAAAAATCTTCATCAGCCTCAAGATCATCACGAAGTTTGTCATTATAATTTTTAAGTAGCTCGTACTTGTCCTGTTGTGGATTAATTGTGTAAATATAAACGCGATCGTAATTAAAATTATCTCCGAGAAGTAAATTCATAAGCAAGTTTGTTTTCCCAGATCCATTTCTTCCAACAATAAGATAATGACAATCTGGAAGTTCATTTTCATGTTTATGTTTCACCAACTGCTCTGTATCAAAATTTAATATCGGCGATTTTGCCATTATTGTTATACAATTTTATGTTATATTAAAAAATTGTCAGACGATAAATAAATAATGAGCTATTATACAAAATTTGGAACATTAGTAGGAGATTCATCGGCTGTAAGTACAACAATAACAGACGGTAAGGTTGATTTATCAGGTTACCTGAAAAAATCCGGCGACACAATGACGGGAAACTTGTTTATGTCAAATCAACGAGTACTAGATTTAGAAACAGATTATCCGCCAATAAATGTCGTTAATACACAAGCTGTTAGTTATGCACAACTTAAATTAGTCGACAATAATAAACTAGATAAATCTGGTGGAATTTTAAGCGGTAACTTAGATATGTCAGGAAACAAATTATAAATTTAGAGACCAGGTATCCACCAGCAAACTTAGATCAAACTCAAGCGGTAAGTTATTTGCAGTTGAAGTATGTTGATGATAACAAACTTAATAAAATCTGTGGAACAGTTACAGGTATTATTTTCATGAACAAGAATAAAATTACATACCTTGGAGACCCAGCCACAGAATCAGACGCAGCAACAAAAAAATATACGTAGACGATCAAGAATCTAAATATGTGTTAGTGTGCGGTGGTATAATGCGTGCATTTCTCAATATGAATAATAATGGTATTAATGATCTCAGAACACCAGAATTAGATTTTGACGCAGCAACAAAAAAATACGTCGACGATAGCAACATTCCGACGGTAACAGCAATAACAACAATCAACGATGGAATGATCACATTCAGAAATGATTTTTCCAATCACGTACAAACGTTTCTAAATTTTCGTAGAAATATAAACAAATCTATTAATGAATTTTTTGGAAATCCAGCAGTTGTAGATATTAAACTCGCTGACATTAACACAAAACTAAACGATATTGTTAGTGGAGTTCCTAATATCATTGAAAAAAAGAATCTGATTAAAATTCCTCACAAGCAGATCGTCAATGTGGCATACACAGTATCATCAGGATCAGCAACATGGACACCGCAAAAAACGCTATCAAACATACCGCAGAAGTCACTGGTGTATATAGGCTGTCCATATTTAGCGGTGCAAAATTTAGTATATTTACCACATATCTATGGAGTCATTCAATCGATAGTTTTTCTGGAACTGTATCTATTATATTAAATAAAGATGCCGAAGAAATATTTCTGTTGGCACCATCTGATAAAAAATTAACCGCAACGTCTTACTGTTGGTGTCAGGAATTTGTCGCTGAAACACCTCGATTACGTTTGTTAGATCAATAAAAGTATAATAAATCAAACCCAGGGACTGGCACTAGAGTTTTTAATATTGTATAAAATCTGTAAACAAATATTATATAATGAAAAAAGTATAGTTGATTTTAATCATATTTCAGATAAAATTCCAAAACAAGATGTGGACGCTCTAATACAATATTACAGATAATATCATAAAAAATTTTGGTGCGTGAAAAAATGTTACAAATACTATAACAGAATACTTCGAGTGATATCATATTTACCACTGCTAATGACTAGCTCTGGTATAACGTCAAGTGGAGCATCATTAAATCCGTTTTTGTTAATAATATCTGGCGTTGGTGTTTCTCTTGCAACAGCATGTAAAAAAATTGAGCCTCGTCTTGCGACTAAAAAAAATGCTTGTAAAACAGCAAGTATCACCTATAAAAAATTACTTGATCAGATACAATCTTATTTGCGTGGTATAAAATATGATATGGACGATTTAATACGCGAGTTCCGTATTATTGACAGTATGTTAACAGATATTTTGCCAATAAGAGTCAGCAGATATGAAAAAGATTATCATAAAATATGGGTTACAACAGTAGTAGATGTTTAATTTTGTACAGCTATAGAAATATCATTCATCAACCATGTTTTCAATAAATGTCATTGGGTCATCTGACCAACCTCATCTCTCCAAAATTTAGGGGGGTGAGGGTTCTGGTCTAGAATCCCCTTTGGGTTTCAAATTATCATCGTTTTCTGAGATAAAAATTTGTTGGAGGGTGGTTTTTTGAGAGAGAGGGGGTCTCTGAGGTGGTGCAAAAATGTCATAATATATTTATTCTTGGGGTGAGGGTTTCTGGCCTTAAACCCTCTTTGGAATAAGACCCTCATCTATTAATACTACTAATATAATGTACGAAATATATATTCAAAACAAATGAAACGTTTTGTCTCTTTAGTGATTACATTTGGATCCAAATT
>JAECUM010023040.1:0-30595 GCA_016617855.1 Megalonaias nervosa | reverse complement strand
TGAACACCCCCTGGTGAATAGCTAAGTGCGAAACGAAATTTTAGAGATTCAGAGAGCTGTCCAGGCTGAATGTTAGTTTCGTAAATTTATAATCAAGTACGCCCCCAAAAGTGAATCACAGGCGCTTTAAAATGAACGCCCTTTGGGGATCAGGGAGGGGCCAGGTAAGTTGCACCTGGTTAGTTATTTTTAGAATTACCCATTTAAGTATATCTCATCTATTTTCAAATCGTCGCGGATTCCTCCCCACTGTAATAGCATTTATAGCCCACGCTGACAGTATGTCTATATCGCGTTTTTTGTATTTTTGGATTCGAACCTATGAAGTAATTTTTCACCTGTCGATAGTTTATCTGAACGTTCTAACTATTTTGGCCACTGTCCCACTTAAGAATATACGATGAAGTAATTTATATGAGCATACACTTACTTAACGGACAGACAGACCCACGCATTTAGTGTATAATTTATTTATCAAGTATTCTAGTATATTTAATGTAAACAGGTATATTTCTCCAGAGAATGTACAATAATCAAATTTTACCTGTAAATTCCAGTGAGTTATATTGCATTTAACCACGTGACCGTGTTTTGAAAATCTCAGCTTCTTATTAATAGCATGGTATTTTAGCGCAGTCATATGACCGCAACAATGTCTAAGCTGTGACTATAATTGAGATCTCAGTAATTTATTGTATTTAGAAAACAATTACGCTACATTACTGTAATACAGTAAAAACTTGCATATCTGCTGACTTAGTGATCTGTAATTAAATCGTTGTTGTAATAATAATAATGAGTGATTCCGCGCTTAGACTCTCCTACGGCTAAATTAGCTCGACAGCGACTAGATATAATTAAGAAGTATGTTCCAGTCCGTGATTCTGTCAAGCAACAGCTGCAACAACGCCAGGATGCTAAAGGGGAATTTACAGAGGGTACAAAACAGTTATTTAAACCAGTCACAAAAGCCACTAAAGATCTTCTTCCGTGGTTGGAACAAACAGCTAAATTAACCGAAAAGTAGCAAAAAGAACTAAAAAAAAAACGCCTCAAAAGATTCTCCGAGAATTTCCAGCTGAAATAGCTGCTGCTTAACCACAATTACAGCAAGAAATACAGCAAGCAATGAAGGGTATCGATCAAGCCCGTGCCGAGATTGGTGGTATAAGGGATCTTGTTGAACCAAAACCTAAACCTTCTAAAAAAAATACACCTGCCGAATTTACCAGAAAAGGTTATGAAATACTTCAAATAAACCCTGTAGGGGCTGCTGCAGCAGGATATCAAGTTCGCAGTTAACTATTAGATCCAGAGACCACCGATGTCGCCAAAAAACTGGACTCGTTTTGTGTTTCGAAATTACCATGGTATGAATCAAATTAATGGTGAATATAAATCTTTATTTGAAGTATTTGAGAAACAGGTCAAAAAAGCTAGAGAATTCCCATTATCAGGAGATATATTATCGTCCAAAATATCAAAATTTGGGCCCACTCGTGTAGAGAAGAACCACCTGAAGGAGCAACCGGAAGTGGCCTTGCCACTCGCAATAGACGTCATAGGAAACGCGGTGGTAATATGATCGCTGAATCGCCGGTAACTCATGATAAATTTTGTCCCAATAACATCCTCGCTGATGTTGATCGACTAGAAATTCTGATTGGTGGAGGACGAGCCGGCAACAATTCCCACGATATTATCAATGAGTCAGCTGCTATTTGTCAGCGTTCATTTATCAGTGGCGTCTATCGGGCGCTGATCAATGAAATAACCAACAATTACTACAGTGGGTGACCAATTAGATAGGCGATAGCAAAATAACATGATTATACACAATACCCAACGTAGACCTGAAAGCGTCAGGGTGATAAGTTCACGATTACAGGTTTATTAAATGATCTACAGAGATGGAGTCAGCGATGTTGTTCAAGGTTTATTCAGCAAGATAGCCCCAAAAGCTATTCCGATTGTAAAACAATTAGGTACGAAAGCCATCGAAGTTGTTCGTGATAAGGCTATTGGCACTGTTGGTAATCTTGCTGGTAAAGCATTTTCTGCGGTCAAAGACAGACTCTCACAATCAGTACGACGAAAACCACAGCAGAATGTGGAGCATTTTAACGCAAGCATTCCAGTAAAACTGCCCAGCACCGAAGTGATGCTAACAAGTGTCAGTAAAATAATAAATCAAGCTGAAAATGAGCGGTTGAAAGAATTAGCTGGAGTGCCATCATCGATGAAACAAGCCGCAGGTGAGATAGAACAAAAAACATAACCGCAAACCTGATAGCGGGTAGTTGTCTGGCCCGTCATCGTTGGCGATATTGATCTGTGTTAGAACATCGTTTTAGACAACAACGAATTATAATAAAATGTTCAAACGTGTATCTGATCCAGCATTTCACATTGATGCACCGATTCTCAATGATGAATCAGTGCGTGATTATTTTATAAGTATTATTCTTATGATGCACGTGTACCTGACGCACGTGGACGGATCGAGCTACAAGTGCAAGATACAAGCAGATATTTTCTGCCCGCCGAGGCATTCAGTGAGATCGAAGGAAGACTTCTGAGAACAGATAATACACCATATGCAGCTGAAATTCGAGTTGTTTTGTTAATAATGGTGTTATGGCATTATTTAATAGTGCCACCTATAGCATTGACGGAATAAACATTGAATCATGTCTAGAAAATGTTGATGTTGCCACGACAATACTAGGTCTGGCAAGATATTCCGATGCTTATTCACGGTCCGCCGGTCCATCATTGATGTTCCCCAAGGACATTGCTGACCATTCTGACGATGGGCAGCATCTCATGGTACAATTAGCACAGGCTAGTTCCGATGTTTCAGCAGCTGGAACGATTTCACGACTCGCCGCTGCTTTTGCGACTCTGCAGAGCGTCAGACCTGAATTCAACCTGGGATTTTCAGCACGGCAATCAACTTTAAATGGTACTGACAGAGAATTTTCATGTGTAATTCCGCTATCTCACATCTTTGGATTCTGCAGAAATGTCAGAAAAGTTATTTTCGGTACTAAACACACAATTGTGCTTGTAAGAACAGCCACCGACGACGATGCAATCTGGCGCCCTACTGGTGATGCTGGTAAAGTAATACTGAAAGAACTGTTGTTGTGGATGGCAACAATGACACCATTGCTCATTGAAGAATAACGGCTGCTTTCTTCCATGGATAGCGGTGGTAGGTCAACGTTGTCATGGTTGACGATGACCACAGACAGTGTCCAGAGTAACGTTGCTAGGTTATTTACATGGCAGATAGCATCACAGCAGGGGGTGTCGGCGCCACGACATATATTCATATTGTTTCAGGATAACACCAGAGTAAACACGCAGGTGCGAAGCCCAATGGTGTTTGACCCACTTGGAGTTTCTGAAGTCTCTCTGTAGATAAATGGTCATCAAGAACCATGTGAAGAAGTGTTATTGAATTTCGAGAATAATGAAGTTGCACGTGTGTATCATCGTTTGATGACGTTTATGGGTCGTGATCAGAATGTTGATTCTAGTTTGCAGATATCTCAGCGAGATATTACGTCGTTGTATCCAATCTATTATTTCTCACTGGAGCACTTGGATTTGCTTAGGCAATCTGTCGTTGACATACATTTTCGGGCTCGCGTAGCACCAGGTGCTATTGCTAATTACGTAGCAATCGCTGTTTTTCTGTCAGACAAAACAATGTTGCTTAAAGGTGCTGACGGACGAATGAGAGTCATTGATGCGCCCTTGGAAAACATGTAATTAAATAATTTATGATGTTATAATATCATATCATCATGTCAATGTTACTCTGACACCTGCTCAGATTAAAAAACTTCAATCCGTATCGAAGAAGAATTCTGGGGCAAAAATAACTCTGAAATCAGCGGCGTTGCAGGGCCCAAATAAATTATCGTTGACTGAACATCAACTCAAACACTACAATGACGCCAAGAAATCAAGAACTGGCGTTCGACTTGATCTTTCTGCGAATGCGATCAACGACACAACAAAAACCGGCGGTATATTTCCGTTTCTAGCGGCGTTATCAGCGGTAATTTCAGCAGCAGTTTTAGCTGTTGCAAAAGCAGCTGCACTTGGTGATGTTGGAACAGCTGCCGGTATGTCACTGAAAAAAGTAAAAGGACAGGGTATAAACACCTCCAAAAAGGGACGCGGTCTAAGATTACAAGGAACGCGGTATGGTCAAGGTCTAAGGCTGCCGGGGCCGTTTCGCTAAAACTCCTCATGTCCAATTTTTGCAAATTCTCGTAGAAACATAAATAGAACTATGGAAAATTTCTTTGGAAATCCAACGGTCATCAACACCAAGCTCGCTGAAATTCACACACACATCTTGTTGATCCTAGTCAAGGTTAAGAAACCAATCAAAATTATTAACAATACCGCCTTAGTCCTGTTAAATCAAAATTTCGAGAAAATATTCACACTGTTTCCAGAAGAAAAACTAAGCTCAACGATATATTGGTGGTTTTGGAATTCGACTCGAAAGAATTTCACAGTTGGTAACTTAGTATATAGCATAATAAATCCCACACAATCCTGTCAGTATAATCAAGCATGCGCGTGGAAGGCATCGCTGGAAGAAATCGTCGACGAGCCTATGACAAAACAAATAAAAAAATATAGCAGACGTCTCATCGTCATCGACAATGTTGTATACGCGGTTTCCTCTCTGGTCGCTGGAACAACGACGATAATCGCGACATTATTAGAGATGCACGTGATACTTCTGTGGTTGGAATCGGCGTCGTTGCTTTTGTCGGTGTTGCTGTTATACTCAATATTATCGCGAAAAAATACCTACATGCACCAGCAGAAAATTGCACGAGCACACAGAAATAACTTCCGCTGAGACATATGCGTGTGTAAATATATCATCGAAATTGTCAGCGGGGTTAAACGACGGTGCAATATCAGACATGAATTTGCTGCAATTAGGGATATTTATTATCGATATCACAAGAACACCAACACACCGTTGCCGACGTTGCCAGAGCCACATTTAGAATCCGCCGTATAGATTATAATGACCGCAGAAATAACCATAAGACTGGAGCATATCATCGCTAACACAACACCTCCGAAGACCACAATGATATCAGCAACATCAACACAGCCAGAATTCTATATTGGTTTTCCAACTCCGATAAAGCTCCTAATGGTCGGTCACATGAAATCGCATTGGCACAATTACGTCGTTATTATAGTTGGCCAAATATCAGAGAAAAATCATTTGGTATATTAGACGCTAATAATTCACTGGTATTTTTCACACAAAACCGCAACTGATGCAGCTGGTGGGCAAGCCCCAATCTGGGAGGGTCGTTACCATCCCAACAGAATCATATCAAATCGAACAAATCAACTATGAACTTCAGCGCAGAATTAAATCAATAACAGAAAAAGAATCGCTATCAAGGTACACGAACCAACGCTGAGTGCCGCCATAGAAATATCGACGGCAGATTACGCCGTTGACATATACAAGTCGTCGATCAGAACCGTGCTAGGATGACCGCTGGCAGCACCAGCTTATACTGTACCACCACTTCTAGCGCGATCTGACTTTTGTTCCACGGAAGACCGTCCTCATAGCTGGTTAGTTACAGGGTAAGAAGATCAACACAATAATTTGCAATGTCTGGATAATAAGCTTCTTCAAGGAGCAAAAATATCCAGCGAGATCACGAGATTGTACGAAAGAGAGCAGTGAGAACTAAGACAGAGGTCTGAGAAGTATACATTTGAATATCCCAATTATTTTATTAGTTCAAGTATTGATGTTACAATGAGTCATCTAGGATGTCTGAGTCGCGATGCTTCACGCTTAGCGTTACTTATTTATGCGGCGGCCATACGTGAAAAGGATCCCGCTCAGCAAAAATGATTTTATGATCGTTTTAAGATCACTGAAAAAGATAAAACAATTGATACGTTTAAACTACCCGGGCTTGATTCTGATAAGGTGAGGCAGACTTTCAACGATACAGCTGACAAATATCTTCCAAAGATTATTGCAGTATGAGAGAATTTACAGGGCCCTTCAGATATTCTCCGACATAATAACGATCTAACAGGTGGTGGTCGTCATCTGTCAATATCACATCGACGATTTCTGTAAATCTAGTCTGCGACGCAGTCGACGGTAGCTATACCGCGTCTAAAGAAGCATTAGGGCAAGCCAAGCAGAAAGTTATGTTCTTTACAGCTTTTCTCCGATGTTCCGCCGGGTCATTTGATTGTGTCGATGCCCACTAATCCTGTTTATTTACGATGTCATAATCCATCGCTGTCACGAATACGTTTTCGTCTAACCGACCAGGACGGTATTGCATTGGACATACGTGGTGAAGAATTAGCCGTTAGTTTGTATGTGCGTGACAGACCATAACAGCACACCATGATGAAAAAATAACAAATAAATAAATAAATAAATAAATAAATAAATAAATAAATAAATAAAAACAAAACATTTTTTGTCGTTAATTTTTTGTTTGTTTGGGCTATTCTTCTCATTCAGTGGGAATCTTAATAGACTCTAACACAAGTTGCTTTAGTTGTCTCGCACGTGCACTTGCAGCTGCTTGAGTTTCATATTGTCGAGACAAATCTGAAGCTTGCCAATGGAACAAATTTAGTTGTATCATGTTTTTTTGTGTAAATCCGCCAATGACAATTCCATTTCGCGCTGGAGTAATTTGATAAATCTATACTCGGAAGCTAGTGTATATCTGCCCTTTTCACGTCGCTGCTGTATCATCTCAAAATCATCGTTGATATTTTCAACATCTAGTTGAATCGCGAGACCATCTTGCTGCATTTGTTTGATCGTAGAGATAATCTCGCTAATATTTTCCTGGTTCATTATACAATAAATGTATTTCTTTACAAACGATTTTATCTAGACCAATTCGATAACATGTAGGTGGATCGTGTAAACTTATCGTGATGAATACATGCGGGGTTTTCTGAGCATGAGCAAAGAAATCTTTAAACTTATCTATGTCAATATCGCCGGGAAACCATGTCGCTTGAATATTTCGAAGTGTATATGTATCGACACCGTTAAAAATAACCAAAAAATTACAGTCATCGCTGGGTAACGTAAATAATATCCGTGTTTTTATGTCTACCACATGAAAATATTCTGGCAGGATTTGCTTGTTTGTCAAGCATGACATCATTGTAAACCACTGGATTGTTGATATCTCCGTTAAGACCCTCGACGGACGACGCTTCATCGATGTCTGTGATAAATAACATAGTCTTCAGGCACTGCAGATTCATTAAATTCCTTAAGAACATTAAAGCATCGTTGGTCATCCACGGATGGTGCTACTAGATAAAGTTTGTCCCATCTGAGCCACCTCATTATTAAGTTGAGCAAACCTGGGTTTTACCCGACCCAGATGGACCAACTATAAAGCACGAATTGAATTTGGTAACACTGGATGCTGCTTGACTGGTGCTTTCTCACGTGTCGCTGAAAAGTCAATCACGTTCATATTGTACAGATATAATATTATTTATAATCATGACTTTATATTGTGTTCGATGCAAGACAGTTACTGGTACAAGATTTCTGAGAGCAACCACGTTGAAAAAATTACACACCGGCACAAAAAGGTAAATGTGTAAAATGCGGCACACAAAAATATAAATTTGTGAGTATTCCTATTGCAAAAAAGGTGGCGATATTGCTAAGGCACTCGGGAAAATACCTGGAACGTCGTGGGCTAAGTATCCTGGAGAAAAACATCTTCCAGGATATAATTATTGTGGTCCTGGAACTCGCCTTGATATTAGACCTTGCGAAAAAAATCAACCAAATCCTGGCGAATTTCCGGTAAATGCGATTTGATCAAGCGTGCCATATTCATGATGTCGCGTATAAAAATCCAGATTTACAAGAACGACATATCGCGGATGTCAAGTTAATTCACACGATAAAGAATAAAAACATACGAGAATCACTGGAGAATTGGTTGATAAGATCGGCGATGAAAGGTAAAATAGCGTTAGGAGCTGGCAATTAAACAGCAACAATTACATAATACTGGAGAGGTACAGCAGCAATTAAATAACTTCCAGGAGTCACAGGTTGGTTGTCACAACAGGCCATATGGCAAATTCATCTTCCACGTCCCGAAACAATTCAACATGGACGGTTTGATGTCAGCACACCCAACGAAGTTCATCAGGCAGATATCTTGTTTTTACCACATGATGTACATAAACGGCGCACATAGAAATACGCGTTGACTGTCGTAGATGTTGCAAGTACATACAAAGAGTCCGATCCGTTATAGTCTAAAACAGCAACTGAGGTCGCATTAGCGTTTGAACGAATTTTTGCTCGAGGACCATTGCGCTGGCCACAATTGCTACAGGTTGAGCCTGGCAAAGAATTTCTCGGTGCAGTAATGACGCTGATGCAACAACAACACATTAAGATCAGACGTGGACACACCGCGATACATCGCTATCAGGCAATCATTGAGCGATTTAATCAAACACTTGCACAGCGACTCTTTGGACATCAATATGCCCAAGAATTACAGCACATTCAGGACAAATCTCGTACATGGGTTCCGAGGCTACCTCAAGTGACGGCCGCGTTAAACAACGAGGTCACGAGCGGAATTAACATGAAACCTGCCGATGCAATTGTAAAAAAAAAACGCATACCACGACGAAAAGTCACCAGATCAGCTACAACAACCAGTGTTGCGTAATAAAGACACAGTGAGGTATTTATATGAACCTGGTGAACTTGAGGGTGGTACAGCAAGAGCAACTGATCCAGTGTGGAGTGTAACTAAATATAAAATTTCCAGAGTGGTAAGATCTACTACGCAGCCATCAATCTATAAATTAGATTCAACAGTCCACCAACGTGGATTTGTACGTGAACAATTACAGGTAATTCCTGAAAACACCCAGTTACAACCAGATTGGATACGGTGTCGTAGGTGCTAGCAGGAGTCTCCCCCCTAGACTGCTATCGATTCTGTCCACGGTAAATTGTCGTACGTCATTAGGAAAATATTGCCACAACTTTGTTGTGTTACAGCAGGCGCAGTGATTATTTTGTCGTTGTTTCAGCGTCACGACAACTTCCATATCCAGATCAAACTGGCGTATTTTTTTTTTTGTGTCATCTCGCGCATAATTTGTCAATTTTTTCTTTACTGCGTTGGTGACGCTGTTGTTGTTTGTGACGTTGTTTGCAGCTCCAACACGTAGACAACCCTGTGTAACTGAGATATATTTGTTACTCTAGACACAGCAAGATAAACTAATTTTGACCATTATATGTGATCATCGACAATCCAGATGTTGGTATCTGATATTGTTAATCCCTGAGACGAATGGACTGTTATTGCATATCCTAGAGTCAAGCACGATGGGTTTAACGAAAATGCTGCTGTACAGCCTCCACTAGAACCTTGACGATATCATTAAGAACGAGTTTTTGTTTTACGCGGACACCTCCGTTGTCTACTGCCGTAATATCAGCAAGTATATTTTGTCGGCGTGTATCTATTGGTCGATAACATAGCGGGACTTGATGAGTTGGAAATTTTTCCTTGTGAAGCTCAAATAATTTACGCTGAAGTGAATCACGGACGTTTTTCCTGGATATAACTATAAGATCATTAGGGCGCGTAAGTTCCAGAAATCTGACATTGGAGTCTCTGAAATTACGGTACGTAGTATTTCGCACTGAATTTTGTCGGGTTGTAATCTGATTAATAATTTCAGTTGTCTTAGTTGTTCATCCTGAGATCGATGGTCGTACAAAACTTCTTCATAGGGGCTAACACGGTTGAACAACCATTCGTGTGGTGATTCACCTGTAAACGGCAGGGGCTGTCCATGATCGCCACACACATGATAATTGCAGTACATTTTTGTTGATAACCAATCAAGAAACATTTCTAAAACATCTTTGAATACTGTAAAAATTTCATCCCAGATAATTATTCTCGGGATATACTTCTCACCCATTCGTTCTAGCGTCCATGCATCACCTCGGCATATAAAGAAACTACGAAACGTGCATGTGATGACACCACGTTGTCTCATCTCTCTGGCAAGCCGGTGATTCGGCATCAACACAATCATGTCAGAGTTTTAAATAATTATATCAAACGTGTTGTTTTACCAGAACCACCTGGACCATTCAGATAGACCGCGATATATTTCGTGATTGGATTGTTTACTGATGGATGGTTCTGATAAATTATCGTTGCGATAATAAACATCAGGTGTTTTAACGTCAGTCGATTCTGAATATTTACGTATTTGCTGACGTTTTCCTTGCCATGAACCCCACTTGACACCGTTGGAGCCTTCTTCGATAAATGGTTTCACATGATCCATTTTACAACGACTAATATATAAAGAATCTGTGGCGACTCTAACAGAGTCATTGGGAAATAGGTTTATTGATGAGTATGCCAACATAGATGATCTCAAATGAGTAAACTGAGAGGAATTGCCCTCGTAGTAGGTAACTATTGTAACCGCATTTTTTCCATCTTGCATGATTGCATTTATCCCTGACACCAACACACCTCGCGCCGCTGCGTCCTTGACAACAAAATCTAATACGGCTGGATACATGATTAATCGTGTGCAACGACGTGCATTATCAGATGATGAACCCTCAGTAAACTTACTGATAATTTTTCTATAGATATCTCTATCGTCTTGTGGTAACCAGACAGATTTTTGTGATTTGTATTGTTACGTATATGTAATTAAATTGCTTGTGTGTTAGTTTTAAAATTCTTTTTATTTTATTTTTGTTTCATTACATTTTATTGTAATGATTATTTTTACGGGATTCGAAATTCTTTTTCAGTAATTCTGTTTATCTAAGACATAAAACGTGTTACATTTGCAATATTTTTAGTTCACCTTGTCGAAAACGATTGGCTATTGCCAAGGTCATTTCGTTTAGTCTGAATAAACACTGTTTTATTTTAAATTTTTTTTCAGAGTTAGAGTAGATAGGGGTTCTTCCTACGTGACAAATTGCATTTTTGCTATTGCGTTGTTCAAGTGTTAAGAGACCACGTAATCTATCTCGCGAGAACGGGATGATAATTTGTCGGATATGATAACCCTTTCTGAGCGCTCGTCAGTCAGTTGTATTTCTGAAACCTTGAAGGCCGGATAGGTATTTATTGTTGAAACCAGATTGTTTTAGAAGTTCATTTGTTTTTGGAATTTAATAATTGATTCTCTAGAAAACCAAACGAGTGTATTGTTTTATAAATTCTGGGAGAAAGAAATTCGTTGGAAATTTATTCTGGAATTATTCGGAAACATAAACTGTGATTCAATTGAGGAATTGTTGCTATTTGTACAAGGACCACATCTGACGTAATCGCCTTCCATATTGGAACGTCGTCGAGAATCGAACCTGGATTCTATTAGAACCATTTAGTGATAGGACTTGTATTTTTCATTCTTAGGATTAAATTTTGGATTATATTCACAAACCGTAAGTCCTATTTTCCAATTTTTACAATGTTTTCTAGGAAAATAATTTTTTTTGTTAAAATATACAAAGCTTGTTGTCTTCACTCTTTTCTCTTGTTATTATTGTACGAGCCTACACGTAGCAGTATGAAATTATCGCAGAGGTTACAGTCAACGATGTGAGAATCTTAGCATCGAGCATGTACCGTAATAGCACTATTGGAACCCAACCACGTTGAATTTTTGCGCAACAGTCGTTGAGATTGACAGTGGTATCCGGTTTATTAAAGTGTCTACTAAACCAATTTGGTATCACAGAATAAATACTCGCTGAAAATCGAATGATAAATCTCGATAAATCAAGTAAAATCGTTATTTGGTAGTGGTCCGTTTATTGCAACTCGTGTCAGTTTGTGTGTTGGGTGCCCGACTCGTTCAAAATGACGATGACACTCGCCAAGTGCAAGAAAAGCCGCCGGATAAGCAGCGATATTGTCAACAGAAATCATGCTGAATATGTTATATTTTGTGTTCCAAAGACCACCATAGCCAAACTCAACACAAGATTGTGATACATCATCAAGAAATTCTTCTGGAGTTGAATGCCATTTTTACGACGATGTAAACAATTAACGAGTAAATAACTCGTTGTCGCCGTTATATTTTACCGCAATCTGTTTCATCGCACGTTGGAGTTGATTAATCCGACTCAGAGTCATCTCCGTGAAATAGCCAGACCGATAAAGGATCAAACTTACTTATGTTTAGATTTCCTCGTAGATATCGCCGTCAAAAAATCGTATTATTCTCTCCCTTGGAAATGTTGTCACCGAGTCGGTCCATCCATGTGAATTATGATCAATAAAATTATTGGAGCACCCATACTACAGTATTTACCAGAATTGTACAAAATCTCACTGGTTATTGTTTTTACAATTATTGGAATCTTTAATTTTATTTCCTAAAATAACCACGTCATTTATTTTAGCTCCATTATAAAGAGATCTTTCCCAGTTATTCATTTTTATTTTTGATTCTGTAAGTCCATTTCTTCGTAGCTAGTTTGCAAAATGTTCTCTGACACGTTGAGCCACGCAATTTAGCGAGCGAGTTTTCATCGGAGCAAGGGCAGCTATGTCTGGTTCATTTAAACGATAAAGCGCATAAACAACTGCGGAAACTGGATATGCGTATTGTAGTATGGTTTGTTGATTCCTGTGAATATACCTAGTTTAGAATTTTTATCTACTATTACGACATTGTTATGTCGCCGTGATTCCTTAACATGGCTGAGTTTATCACGAATAATGCAAGTCGGACCCTCTTTGCTAATATTTTCTGCAATCAATTTTATTCCGAATATGTACTTGCTGTCATCAAGAAGATTATTAATAATAGTATCTGCTCGTTTGTCATTCATGGTGGAATCAATTAAAATAACATCACCATCTATCTTAAATGTTGAAAATACATGGGACGCACCATTTTTGATAAATTCGTTCTTCACCATTTTGAAAAAAATTATGCAACTGTATTTGTAATGGTATTTGTTTCTTACCTCTGGTTAATCTATCAAAATCTGATTTGATCATGTGCTCTGGTCCTATCGCCGATAATCGTTTTCATTCTCGTTCAAAAATCTTGTCTCTGCTTTTCTTTTTGGTGCTATTTTTGTTATCTCTCAATTTCAATCGCGGTTAATAACGATTTTATCTCATTCCGTAATTTTTCTTGTGCAATTTTAGACGTTGGGAAAGCTGGTTTTTCCCGGTTAGACTAAAATGCTGTTCTTGCATTTGTTTTTCAACAGTGGTATTAGCCATTCTTATATATAAGAAAAGCATTTTCTTCAATTGGACTTTATCTAATAATATATTATACATCAGGAAAAAAATAGCTGTCGATGGTTCATGATGTGATCAGTAATTCCTTGTGGAAAGAATTGTCGTGGAGAATACTGTGGATATCACATGGCCAGTGTTCGCCGTGGCAGTACTGGTCTACAAACAAGTCTGAAGTGTGGGGTGGGGGTCAAGGGGAAGACCCAGCTATGTGTTTCTTTTGGCGTACGAAAAAATCGAGCGCCTAAGCGATATTACGAGATACAAAAAGCTTCTGATGATATCAAAATAAAAGACGCGAAAAGATTATCTCGAGAAGTATTCCTCGGATGAAAAATAATGTTACATTAGAAGAAGAGAAAATTATATAAATGGAAAAATTGAGAAAGAGATTGATCTTGATGAATTTAAGAAACATCCAATTTTCATTAATTACGAAGCGAGCAGAGCTGGCGTCGTGAGGCATTGTCGTATTAAAAAACCAGTTGGCGTTGTCAATAATATGGGTTAGATGCAAATCGGTGTTATAATTCCTGATAGAAAAGAAATGCTTCAATGGTGTGATAGATAATGATTTTGTTATCGACCACGTGAACTTAAGTAGAACAGATAGCCATTTGGAAAATTTACATGCCATCACACAAAGCGAAAATACAATACGTGGAAAGACAGGCAAACACACACAAAAAAAAACGAGGTCACTTAGTTCAATAAATTTAGAGACCGGAGAAAAAAAGATTTTTCGTCGATGTACGCTGCTGTAAAATATTTTGATATCAATTCATAATCAGTACAGCTTGTCGCAAATTCTGTAACTAACTCAGCTACATCAAAATTGTTTAATCAAAAAATAAATTTTCAGTATATCCTGTAACGTAACGTAATTTTTCCAAATACAATAAATTAGAGGGATCTCAATTTGACTCAACAGTTTAGACATTGCCGCGGTCACGCGACTGCGCTAAAAAGACCATGCTATTAATAACATGCTGATATTTTCACAACACGGTCACGTGGTTAAATGCAATATAACTCACTGGAATTTACATGTAAAATTTAATTATTGTACATTCCCTGGAGAAATATACCTGTTTACATTAAATATAGTAGAATACTTGATAAATAAGTTATACACTAAATGCGTGTGTTTGTCTGTCCGTTAAGTAAGAGTATGCTCATATAAATTATTTCATCGTATATTGTTAAGTAAGACAGTGGCCAAAGTGGTTAGAGCGTTCAGATGAACTATTGGCAGGTGAAAAATGACTTCATGGGTTCGAATTGAAGAAAACAAAAAATCCGATATAGACATATTGTCAGCGTGGGCGATAAATGCTATTATAGTGGGAGCAACTCGCAAACACATCGTAAAAAGATGAGATATACTTAAATGGGTAATTCTAAAAGAAGAAATTACCAGGTGCAACTTACCTGGCTCCTCCCTGGTCCCCAAAAGGGCGTTCATTTTAAAGCGCCCGGTATTAATTTTTTTTTGTTTTATGGGGGTGGGGTGGGGTGGCATGCTTGATCATCAATTTACGAAACTAAAATTCAGCCTGAACAGCCCTCTGAATCTCTAAAATTTTGTTTCGCACTTAGGAATTCACCACGGGGGGTGATCACGCACAATGGAAAAAGAAAAATGGAAAAAGAAAAATACTCTCAAATAATCCAACAATTGCAATGGAAAAAGAAAAATATAACAATTACCCAATATTTAAGAGATATCCAACGTCAATCAGCCTGGTCGTGGGAACTTCCTTTTGCTATATCTTTTTTTAGGTCCGAATTATAGTATCAGTGGCTGTGTGAGTCTTGTATAAATTCAGGTCATTCGCGAGAAATTGTTTTTTGTTTCTTTTTCGTAGAAGCATCTGATTCCACAATGGAGGATTTATTGAATGGGTGAAAAGAAATTGTCGTCCGCTATTTTTTTTTTGTCGGATCAACCCCTCCTGATGCTCCAGATTTGTATACCTATACCTCAGATTATCTTGGTAGTAAATTTGCATATATAGTACTAATGATAAGTAGCTTTAATGCGTGTGTGTGTGTGTGTGTGTGTGTGTTGGATTTTTTAACGTAGCTTTAACAATGTTTCAGCCATATGGCTACGATGACAGTTCATAGTGATGTATAGCACTGAGGCATCATGCCGCAGCGATGTGGCATTAATGTCTCCCCCAGTATCATTATACTGACACCAGGCCGACCAGTCCTAACACTAACCTCTTAATGCTGATCGCCAAGCGAGGCAGCTGCTAGTACCATTTTTATAAGTCTTTGGTAATACTCGGCCGGGGTTCGAACACGCGACATCCCGCATCCGATGCGCACGCTCTAACCACTAGGTCACCGGAGCGGTAAGTAAGTAACTTTAATCTTGGCAACCACAAATAATAACACTAAAATGGATGTGACTAAAGATTAAGCTAATATTACGAAGCTGTTGAAGAAATTAACAGAGATGAGAAAATCAAGGAACGTTTATATTAAATTGGCTTAAACAAATAGCAGTACTGAATTTACGAAAATGTCATGGACTACAGCGGAGGATGAAAAAATTCAGAAACATCAGATTAATTTGGTTTAGACTATAAGTCGTAATAAACATGAGAAAAAGTCCCGGGATCTAGCGGAGACTGGATAAAGTCCGAAAAATTATATTCAAATGGACAAGATTAAAATTAGCGTTAAAATTCATAAGTAATACGGACTTTAATGGAGATTGAAAAAGCCCAGAACTTTTTTTAAAACATAAAATCGGCCTAAACTAATACTACTAAAATTACGAAACTTACACAGACTTTAGCGGAGACAAAAATATCCGACAAATATGACAAAAATTCGGCCGAAAGTAATAGTAGCACTAAAATTCGAAAATTTACACAGAATTTAGCAAAGATTAAACAAATTTAGAATATGGTCGAGGCTAAAAGTAAGACTAGAATTTCTTAACTAATATGCAGTTTATTAGAGATTAAAAGAGATTACCAGATACGTAAAAAAAAATTGTACAAGGACATTTTTTTAAAAAAAAATCAAAGTGAAGAACTTGCACATTTATTTTTTCTTAGAATTACACAAAGGAATTAAAACAATTATACGGAATTTACAAAATACTGAAAAAAGACATATTTCAAATTGCAAAACAATATTTTTCAAATAATAAAGCAGAAGTTTACTATTTTAAGTTTATTTCACAAAACTGTGAAAGATACGTGGAAAAAAAGAGAATATATTCAAGTCATTTTGACTGACCAACATCGCACACTTACAGCACCCAGTCATCTTCTGTCAAATACCCTACACGTAATATCTCTACCCCAAAATAACTACCCAAGACGACAGTTTTTGTCTGTAAAATTGTCTTTGAGCAAATCACCCTTTGCAACACTATTTAAAGACTAACTGACTCATTACTTGTATAGGTCCTGCTTCCTAGTCACCTTACCCTTTGATGTCATAATCAATGAAATTCAGGCCTTATTGGTTGACCTGAACTACTTATAGTTCCATCATGATGGCTTGGCTTCTCTCCTCACCGCCACTGGTTTTATTGTCAAGGACAGGCTCCTATTCATATGAATCAGTGTTTTATTTTGAAACTGCTGTCTTCAGTTGATATTTCTTCCCAAGGGCATCTGCAGGACCCCATTCAATCTTTGATGTGATGCCTCTCATGAATAGAGCTGATTAGAGAAGCGACATGTCAATTGTTCTTACCACTCAAAGAAGGGAAGAATTATATTGCCTCTCAGGTTTTTCTGTCATGTTTTCGTTTGGTTATCCACTCAGCCTACACAGATTTAATCACAAGCCACATGAGTTTCTTTAACCATATCGCCATATAAGGTTAGGGCAGTTTCTACTAGTCTGGCATTCAAGGGAAACTGCGTCCAGACTGAAAGTGTTCAAGATGTGGGATGGATAAAGGTCAGATACTACATTCTGTAGCCTTTATTTGTACGACCTTTCATTCCAAAAGCTCAGTTTGAGCCTGATGGGCCCTTAGAATTGATACAAAAATACGAAAAAAATGTAAGCTTCTGCCAAAGTAAGATGCATGTATAATCGAGTTTCAATCATATAGCCATACTGAATTATATTTTCACCAATATACAGAGATATTGAACTAAATTGACTAAAAAATAGAACATGTATCTCGTGGCGTCAACGATGAATTTCCAGTTCCACAGTTCTCTTCAAATGCTCAAGGAGCCACAACACAAGGCCTGACCTTCCCAGTTTGCCGAAAGATCGCTCGAGAGCCTCCTTATTCCCTGGAGACCTGTTGGTCCCGAAGTTTGGGTTCCTAAAAGCGAGTAAACCAATACCGTCCCCCAAACCCAAGTCACCATCGACCCCAGCATCCGGGCTACATGAAACTTCCCGGATTTCTACATTAAAAAAGCGAAAACTACAAACACTCAGCCGTGTAGTACACGAATTGGCTTCGTCATACACGTGAAATCATTTCATCAGAACTGCTGTGATTGATTATTATTAAAATAACCACGTTTGCACACAAATCTGTGTCCGACAAGAGTAATCTCGATGGATTGAAAGAGCTCGAACATCACTCATCTTTTAATGAATGCAATTGAATTTAATTTCTCTGTTCAGTTGTAAAAATGGCTCACTTGAAACAGACTATAGTCTATTTGATGGTACAGCGTTATGTGATGTAGGTCTGACTCTGTTAAATTTTACAATAAATTAGCAACAATAAAAACTATAAATTAATTTTGTCACAAAAAACAGATAGCAAAGAATACAAGACTTTTTTCATGTATCTCTAGAACTGAAGATTGAGTTCTTGAGTTGGACAGCGTGCTGACAAAACTAGTCGTATTGTGATTATACAACGAGAATTTCCTCTATAACTACCCTGATCTAGGTTTTAACACTCGGATTACGTGTCCAACGCTCTTCCAACTGTCATAACGTCCCTTTTTGCTAGTGCTGGAAAAAAGATTAAAGACATCAATCAACAAAACAATTATTAGTGAATGTCGAAAATCAGTAAATATTTGTTTAATGTATTTGCACAAGAAAACACAATTTTACATTATAGTTTTGAATTTAACTAACTCATATTGGTTCAATGAGACAATCTGGGCTGTGTAGTTAACAACAGTTGGTGGTGGTATTTCATACTAACATTCAACAGATCAAAATGTTCAAGAAGTTGGTCAAATGTGATTAAGGATTCCACGTTTATTTGCAGATGCAAAATTTGTTGAGTGATACTAACCTGCCAATCAAACATTCAAATCATTAAAAGCGACATTGACTTTAAAAATTTAGTTTTGATCTGCACAAATTTTAACATTCCACCGCATTATGATTAGATATAATTCAAGAGAAAAGGACAGAAGTAAATATTTGACGGAATAATGGGTTGACGAACATACAAATACTTGATGTTTTATTAGGTACTTATAACAGTCATTATGATTGCGGAGCAGAAACTGTTGAATATTAGAGATCGTTGCCACCTGATGATACAATTAAGAGATACGGCAATTGTAAAATGGAAGCAGACTCAAAGATGACAGTACTGTAAGGTTAATCAAAGCATCAGATCATATGTAATCTGCGTTTAAAGTGCACAAATTGGAAGCTAAAAATATATTATAGCATATCTCAAGTCAATCATTTAAACTTGTTTAAACCCTACCACCAATACTAGAGTAGTGACAAACATTCAAATCAATAACAGTGACACTGAATTTAAACAATCATTCAAAGGCTGATAAACAAAACATCGGTGAGTTTAAAATTATTGCAGACAGAGGGAAAAATAAATAACATAATTTTGAAAAGCAAGATTCTGATTACGATTTCCCTACTGAGACATATTATTGTGATACGATGTCCAGAGGTTCAAATTACACATGCTATTTTAGAAATGTAAAAAAAGAACCAAATCGACAATAAAATTAAACCTTAATAATTGATATTGATATATAAATGTTTGGAGAGCTGCTAGAGAAGAATTTTTCAAACAGTTTACGCAATTCGTTTAAACTCCAATTACTACTGCAGTGATTAATTGTGGAAAGGATATGTTGGCACTCAGTCAGGTACTAACCAATTACAGAAACGTATTTACTATCTCATTATTATTTGCTCAACATTTCTGTTCAACCAAACAAACAGGAAAATATGTACTTAAAGATATAATTGTTATTTAAGAGATCCTGAAGGTAAATTAGATAGGTAGTCTGAGTTATTGATTTGATATCGACCAAGTTCCATATATGTTGTGTGTTATTAACTGTGGGAATTGAGAATGACGAAATAAACAAAGCAACTAGCCGAACCAAGATAGGTTTCAACAAACCAAATGTAAATATATGCATAGGTGATCATGCAAAGTATCAAATATGTAAGAGAAAATACACATATTTTGGTCTCTTCTCAGACAGGTATATCATGAATAACGTCGTGTCAATCTGGCCGAAATTTAGGACAAATCGTATATATCGCAACGGAAGAAAACGAATCAACGTTTAGTGTCTTTAGAGTTTCCATTTGGATATTGAATACTTACGCATTGGTAAATAATAATAATAATAATAATAATAATAATAATAATAAAGACTTTATTTAAAGAGGGTAACTCAATTAGCTAAGAGCTAATCTACCTTTATGCCGTCATACAACGGAATTTATTAATTTTAGCTGCATCTCTGAAGTCACTGGATATGCTGGGTTTGGAAGAAGGAAATAGAGTGGGCATTTCTAATCTCAACTGGAATACTATTCCAGAGCAAAGTTCCAGAGTATTGGAAACTTTTTTAAAAATAATTCCTTATTTGGTTTGGGAATTTTATACTGATTGGTAGACATGGATCGCAGGTGGGGAGTATTACCAGGTAGCCTATACTGGAATAGTGATTGCAAATATTCAGGAGCACTATTATTGGATATCCTGTACATTAATTTGGCTTTTCTCAAACAGATTCGGTCTTTAATAGGTAATATTTTTAACTTACCAGCTAAATTTTCCTTGCTCTCTTAATGTATTGATATTAGCCCAAATGCTCTTTTTTGAAGATGTGCCAGCTTTGCTAAGTTTTTATCATTTGAATTACCCCATACTGTATTACAGTAGTCTAAATAGGGTTGTATGTAACTGTTATAAAATAGTTTTCTGTGCCTTTCAGGGAGAAAGTGTTTTATCCTACTGAAAAGCCATAAACTTGAATTTACTTTTTTACTGATATGTTTGATATGTTCAGTCCATGATAGGTTAATGTCTACGAAAACACCAGTTAGTCTATCATGACAGATCATTTGCAGATTTCTATCCTTCCATGTCAGACATAGTTCATCACTATCAAGTTTTGTCCTTTTCTGTCCTGTTGAGATAAGTAATATTTTAGTTTTACCAGTATTCACCACCATGCCATTGCATGTGCACCAGTTGTCCAGTTTGTTTAGGGCATTCTGTAAAGAAATTTCGAGTTCATGCTTTGTGTTTTGGATTTCTGACAATGTTGTATCATCTGCATAGAGATCTGTAGATGATATTGAGTCCCTTAGTACACGTGGTAGGTCATTAATAAATAAAATAAATAGTAATGGACCTAGAATTGAGCCTTGTGGTACTCCACATCTAATTGTTCCAGGTTCAGACAGAACATTTTTTATATAAACATGTTGTGTTCTCTCACTTAAGTATGAAGTAAACCAGCTAACTGTGCTTCCATCACATTGGTAGATTTTCAGTTTCTTCAATAGGATTTCATGATCCACCATGTCAAAAGATTTCCTGAAATCTACAAATACAGATCCTATTATTCTACCTTGGTCAAGTGCTTGAAGCCATTTATCAGTTAGGGAGATCAAGGCAGTCTCACATGAATGTTTCTGTCTAAAGCCTGATTAATTAGGGTGTAACAGCAAGTGTTTGGTTAAATATGACATGAATGAGTCATGGACATGTTTTTCAATCAATTTTGACAAGTTTGGTAGTTATGAGATTGGCAGGTAGTTATCAGCATCATCCTTAGAACCACATTTGTGAATAGGAGTTACTTTTGCAGTTTTCCATATTTTGGGGACAGATGAGGTTGCAATACTTAAATTGATTATGAATGTTATGCTATCTACATTAGCAGAGGCAGAAGATTTAATGAGTCGTGGACCAATCTGATCAAGTGCTGTAGCTTTCTTGTTATCAAGTTCACTGAGACATTTTTTAACAAACTTTTTTGATACTGGTGGGATAGAGAAACATACCTCCTTAGTGATTTTGCTGCTGCAGAACTTTTTCAGTTCATTAAAGTTGTTTTGAATCACTGGTTCTTTTAACTTTGTGGTAATGTTGGTGAAAAAAATCATTGAAAACATTTGCAATGTCATTGTCATCAGTGACTATGGCGTCATTCACCAGAAGTGAGTGAATTTTATTTATCTGATCTTTGTGTGTTCTTCCAGTGAGTTCACTGAAGACTTTCCAAATGGAGTTTTTGTTGCTCTTTTTGTTTTCAAGCAATGATTGATAATAATGTTTGTTTAGCTTTATTAAAATTATACTTGATATTTTATTTCTCCCTACTTTATATTGTGCATGGTTTTCCATAGCCTTGAATTGGTCTCTGTTTTCATAGCGTCTAGGATTTCAGTAGTAAGCCAATTAGGTTGGATTTCATTCTTTACCCAATGTACTTTCAGTGGTGCATGCTTACAGACTACAACCATAAATAAGTCAGTCCACACCCTCAGAACTTCATCTATGTCATCCAAATTTTGGATCATATTCCATGGAACTTTATATAGGTCATTGAGAAATTGTTCTTAAAATTTTTGAACGATCTGTAAGTGATAGTTTTGTGTGTATTTTTCTTATTTCTCTTGCATTTAACCTTTCTTGTCAAAAAGGAGGATAGTGGTCACTAAGACCAACTATTGGTACATTAACACAAGCCATATTGTCTGGTAGGTTGGTATAACTGTGATCAATAAGAGTGCTTGATTTTTCTGTTACCCTTGTGGGCTCATTTACCAGCTGGACTAGGCCTAATGATTCAATAAATTCCATCCAGTTGTTCCTTATTTGAGTATTGAGAAGGTCCTTATTTATATCACCGAGTATATGTTTCTTTCTCCTGTGCAAGAACATTTTCCATTTGTTTCGAAAAGTTATCATTCCAAATTGCTTTGTAGGAAGGTGGCCTATAAATGAAACCCACTAGGAATGATTTTGCATTATTCTGAGAAATTTCCACCCAGATACTCTCAATTTCTTGTGACTCCAAGTAAAGTCGCCTTTCTGCATTTACATCTTCCCTAATATATACAACAAGACCTCCCCCTGCTGTCTCTCTGTCCCTGCGTAATGGTTTATTGTAGCCTTGACAGTGATATAGATCATCATTGTGGTTAGCATTTAATTTGGTTTCAGTGAGTCCTAAAAACATGTATATTAGTTTCCTTGGAAGACAACATTATCTTAATTTGGTCTGTTTTTCCCACTATACCTTGTACATTTAAGTGACCTATGTTAAAACCTTTGTATTTAGTTTCATATCAATTATATGTATGTCATCATGCAATGGGATACTCACTGAGATTGTCTCCATACTACTTTTATCATTCTTACATCCTATTTCCATATTTAAATGTTCATATATATTAGCGTCTTCAAAGTCACATACAGACCCTGAAAATCCGTTAACATTTACATTTACAGTAGTGTCCATTGAATAGTTAGAGTCAAGAGTCTCACTAGGTACATTTAGACTTGTTATAGATGAAGCACTGGCATTCTCCTCTTTGCCAGCTTCCTAATATGTATAATACATTGATTGACAGAGTCTTTGTTTGTGTCCAAATTTATAGCATCTGAAGCACTCAATCTGTTTGCCATGATGGCATACCTGTGTCATATGCCCAGTTTCCCCACAGTAGAGACAGTACTCTTCATTATAGTGCCTGAAAATGGGGGCATACGTTGTTGATATTTCTCAGTAGTTGAGAGGTTCCTTTTCTGCTTAAATGAATTTTGTCTCTTTGGTAGAGACTTAGTTTGATATCCAGGTTCTGAAGAAAGAAGGATGTGTATTGTGGAATGTATTGTAGGTTGAAGTCTTCACATAGGTCAATTATCAGATCATTGATTTCTTTCACCCTGGTGTCCACACGAGGTGGTAGTCCTGATATGATTATTATACATGTATCTGGATTGCAATACCTAGCAGCATACAGTAAACTTTCAAAATCTGTTCTGATTTGACTTAGTGACCTTCCATCACTGGCATCATTTCCACCTACTAAAATAATAATTTGGTTGTATTTGGTTAGGTCAGTATTCATTATTCTTTCCGTGATGTCGATTTTTGCACCTCTTAGAGCCTGTACGTCTGTTTTAAAAAGTCTCCTTGGTATTATACTTTTCAATATTGAGGAGCCAATTATTAGAGTCCTATCTTTTCTGGCTTGTGATTTCATGTGTTGGACTCTGGTTTGTGTTTCAGACACATCTCTTGGAGGAAGAGGTGCTGAACTTGGTGTCTCCATTGTGTGAGTTAATTGAGCTGATGTTGACACATTTGTCTGAGCACTGGGAAGTGCAGTTGTTGGTGCAGGCAACAGACTTGTCTGAGCTGTGGACCATGGGTGTACACTTATTGCTGTTGCAGATGTGACACATGACTGAGAGGGGGGTACTGTTGTTTGCAATGCAGGATTACTTTGGGTGTCAGTCGTTATTTGCATGGTCATTTTACATTTTATCTTGGCTGGTATTGGGATTGTCTGTGTCTGAGCACTGACATTGTTGCTATTTGGGAGTCTGTCTGAATTGCTATTTCACATGAGGTTACTTGCTCATTAATCCTTCCCTGTGCTGTCTTAATAGCATGTAACTGTAGTTTTAATTCTTCAGTTTGGGCCTCCAAGTTCCTAATTGTTTTTGATGTACACGCATGGAGAAATCTTTATGGTTTAAGCCATCACTGCAGTGGTCATGATTTATGGGGCATGTAATTGCCTGACACTCAGGAGGGGTGTTAATTTTATTGCCTGAGCCATCTAGGTCAAAGATTTTAGGAGCTGTTTCATGTTTGGTACTACATCTAGTTACTGGTGTAGATGTCAACATATAACTGCCTTTAGCATGGGTATTCTCATCCTGTCTATATTTGCAGATAATATGATCTAACCATCTGAAACATTTCAGCCCCTGTATGTGTAGGACACATGTTGTTTTATACAATGTAGCTGTCACAGTGTTTATCTCTTGTGTTCTGTAGATAGTACCATTTTGAACACTTGAACTGCATGAAGTCATGCAAGGTTCTGAATCCAATATATGTTTTATCCAATATATGCAAGGTTCTGAATCCAATATATGCAAGGTTCTGAATTCAATATATGTTTTATCCAATATATGTTTTACAAACTCAAACTTTTGTGAATCTATATGCACAGTGATACTGTATTTATCATGTTTGACCCTCAGGCATTCTGGATAAATGTCAGCCATATTGGATAACTCCAAATCCTCACCTGTACCATTGTTTTCATTTTCACTCTGTACATGACTTGCCTGCATGGGATTATCTGTGTGGCTCTGATCTTCAGGTATATCAGACATACTAAAGCCAGAGAATGATGCAGAAAAGGTTGAGCTAAGTGTGCTGAGTAAGGAACCTACAAGGCTGGTATTTAAATATGTTTCCATGATTCTGATATTTTCAGCTTGTTCATAACAGTGCTAGAAAGTATATGAAATCCTTATATATGACTAGCACATGTCCATAAACTTTTGAAAAAGAAACTTGCATAATGTGTTTGAGTTGCTATCATCTGAAGTTCAGATATGGTAGATGTAGTTCAATTTCAAATTAATCCACTTTGGTAGCCATCTTGGATAACCTAAAATCCTTTGTTTTGAACAGGTTTCCAAATTCACTTGAATAAATGAAAGCGTGCATATTAAATTTCACTCACACTAACTTAATATTGTCATAAATCCTCACTATAAATTATGGCAATTGGTATTAGCATATTTAACACCAATTTTTACACCAAGTTCATTGAATTGAGTGGAGCTGTGTTAGAACCATCCATACATGGCAGCCATCTTTGTTGATTTCAAAGTTAATGTATTGATGTTGCTAGTCTAACATGATCTGGTTGTTGAAATAATCGTGCCATTGTACGGGATCACCAAATCTGCTTCTAATGCTTATTGTATCATAATCATCCGATAGTTGGAACACTGCTTTCTCTATCCACCTAATTTGTTCACCAGTTGCCCATCTAACTTATGTTACATGGCATGTATTGAGGTCCCCACCCCTACCTCTAAACCATATCGATTGTTAGCATTTAGGTACACAATGAATGACAGTGACCTTTTCACACTCACCATTAGACGTTTTCTTTCCATCTTTGTTCAAGAAATATTCTTGATTTACTCTGGCGCATCTATTGGTATTACTCTAATTTTGCCTCTTATTCTACTCTCAATCACCAGATTCATATCATTGTTTGTAAAACGTTCTTATTCAACACCTGATATCCTTCAACGTGCCACATGAACTTGTCCATGTGCAGTGTGATAATGTAATTATTACTTTATATACTGGCATTCCTTGATTCCTGAAAAAAATGGTAAATAACATCAGTGCATCTTTCTAACAGTCTTTTAAAACTCAAGTGTTTTCAGATTTTTAATGTTCAGTGGCATGATATACATGCTGATAATACTAATATAATAATAAGTGGAGAAGTTATTAATTAAGAATGAAATGTAGTTTGGATATGCAAATTTCAATTGCATTCGACATGTCCTTGGCTTTTATACTTACCTGCTAAATGATCATTGTCGCAAGCTTTGTCATCTTGTGTTGTACCTCAGGTATACGATGCCTTGGTATGATATCGTTTCCACAGGTATCAGATTTATTTGCTGAGCTGAAATGTGTTTGATTTTTAATAGTGAACATCATAGGATTTGCTTTTTCTGACTTTTATTCATCATGCATTAGTTTTGTGATTTTACTGAAAGTTTCGTTAAATAGTTCAATATTGTATATTCCTCAATGAACTATTGGTTTGTATCTATTGTGGATTGATTTAAGATAAGGATATAAAAACCCTTAACCTGTCAAAAATTTTGTAACGTCCACTATTGCACTTAACAATTATCAAACCAAAGACGCTATACAGCAGCATGGTAAATTTATGGTCTATCGAAATGCTCATCTGCCCTGTTTAATACATGTTCCAGAGGGTATGAGAAACATTTACTGACTTTATTTGGTACGTTCGTACAAGGTTTTCTAACTTTAATCCATTCAGCTAAATTGATCAACAATTTTTATCTGAAATTTTGATGACTTTCGCTTATGTCCTGTCGAAATTTGTTACGTACAATGTCAAATAAACCTTTAGCGATATTATCAACTTCGTCGTTTTATTATGCTAAGAGGTATAGTTGAGTGGTAAACTTGCTACCTTCAAAAGTTTAATTGTTAAGTCTAGATGTACTTTTACAGACACAAACTGGCGAATATTTAGAATGAAAAAGTTTAAAGATATAGCTCTATTTCAATGAAAAGTTATTAACAATTTTGATTCTTGCTATCTTAAAATCTGCAATCATTTAAAGACTTACGAAACGAATCTGTTTTTTGTGTTATGATTCTGTTTTAAGTTTGTCTTTTCATAGTTTTAATTAATTTGAAAGCGTATTAAAGGAGCTTGATCGCTCTTGTTTGTTTTATGGTAATTGCACATGGTATCCAATTATCTCTCTCCGTCTTTACTTTTGATTTCATAACCGAAAATATTTCAATATAGATGCAACTATTTTCCATATGTAAGTGTGTACTCTTTTAATCATGTCCTTGTCATAAACTTCAGCAAAAGACCACCCTGTTGTCTATCGAGTCTTTCCGAGAGGTACTAGTGTTTCTACATTTCATCACTTGCCACACCTACATGCTTAGATAAATGTTTTACTGTGAATGGAGGCTTCCTGAAAATAAGCAAAATATCATGCAGTCAGAGTGTCGAGACGCTGGCTATTGGCGGAGATCCATTCGCTCAGTATAAGCATATTATAGTCCATTATGAACAATAACTATTACAGACTGCGCCCTTCACAAAAGCTTGTTTAATTTCTAATATCGATATTGTTGTTACACTGAAAATGATATACTTTTTACTGTAGTAAATTCATTCCAAATCTTCTAAATCTACGGGAATGTGAGTTAGAGGTGTCTCTTTTACCTATCGGAATCAGTCCCTGGTACATGTTGCAAATAAACTTTAGTCTTTGCAAGCTGCGGGAACAATATTCAGGTGCCTGTCACATTCCTAACTTCCTCCTATCTTTCTGGTGCATGTCGAATATACTTTAAACAGAAGAAATCGTATTGATATTTCAAAAAATAGTAGCAGGGTTAGCCATCATTGTAAGAGTGTCGTTAAAAATACAAATAAACAAAACAAAAAAAAAAGCTGTTAAAATGTTGGTTCTAGCAGCCCAGTACCCCCTGGTGGTGGCCGATTATAATAGCTGGCTTACAAGAAAAAACCCATTAAAAAGCCAAAATCTTTATTTGGAAACGTGTATTGTTAAAATATAGCAAAATGACTGTGGATTGCGATCAAACCACGATTTTTAGTGAAACTATGTTGAATCAAAAGGGGTGTGAAAGGTCATCTTCTAGCACTTATGAGTCAATACTAGGGCAGTCATCGTCTGGTGCCTGCAATTAGACCGTCCTTGGACAGACTTCAGCTCGTTTTCTCATAGCCATGTATTTGAGTTGTTACTTCTGCTGACGCCATACGTGTTTGAATTCAAACTCCAATGGAGTTTCTAGAGCAAAACTCAGAAATTCCTGGGGTAAATTCCTAATGAGAAACGAAATTGCTAGAAATACCAGAGGTGCTTTAGACTATTAACTTTAACAGTTACTCCATGAGGATTAAGTTCTGGTAACTATTTCTTTGTATGTATTCGGTTTTCAATCAATACAATCTACTTCAGTGCTTAGAAATGAATTGGTACTAGCTAGCAGGTGTCCTTAATGCATATAAAAAGATTACAGTCCGGGACATGATCTCACAGTGGACTGTAAACCATAGATTCGCAAGTTTCCAACGTTAAGATGCCACAGTTGCGACTTTCTGACAAATACATATAGAACGTTTTCAGATAAGCTTTGACTATTACAAACTATTTTATTTACATTAGTGTTATCATCACATTATGTATATCTTGTAAGTAAATAAAGATTACAATTTTGAATACTGAAATGGACTAATACTAATGTATTTCTATAGATGATATAGTGAGTTGTTTAGCAGATGCAAATTAACATTTAATACATTGGTGAGTTATTTGCCACAACCGTTTACCTTACAAAATTAAGAGTGCACAAATATAGCCTGTAAGTCATTTAGTCATGTTAAGGTTACGTACATTTAGTATAATATCTTTAGATTTTTACCTTAAAACAACGTAATACGATTATTCCAATTAGGTCGTATTTAAAGTGGCAAATGTTTTTTTTTAAGAAAAAACTAATAAGCCTCTTTTATATATATATATATATATATATATATATATATATATATATATATATATATATATATATATATATATATATATATTGCTAAATTTAAAAATAAATAAACATATTTTTTTATAAATATGGAAAGGTGATCTACGATGTACAACTATAATATCAGCAGCGGCTACGAGCCAATTTGTGGTGGTGTATGGAGCCCTAGCGTGCATGCGTTTGATCATTAAAAAAAACAACAAACAACAACGCAACAACACAAAGTGGACTACGATACACAGGGCAGCTAAACTAACTATGGTTTTGTGTATTTATGCAGGTCAAGTCGCAATGCTTTACAGGTCAGAGTAGAGAGTCTCTATGAAAGCTTTCTAGTGTAGGTTTAGACAATTTAGGGACCACACACCGAAATGCTTACCCGTAAAGGGGGATTAAACAAAGGCATTTAATTTTTAAAAAACCCCACTGTTTAGTGCACAATTGAGAAATCTGTTAAGTAAGAATTAGTCATTGCTCGGAGAGGCAAAACGTAAGGTAGATTAGGGTGCATGGGGGCGGTCTCTATATGCTCTCAACTGACAGACAGCGTACATTTGGCACATATGTGGGGCATAGAAACAAGATTATTATAGGTAAAGACAACATGGCGATATGCATGATAATGAAACCATGACAAATGCCCACTGCTCGGGCGCAAAGCAAGGCCTGGCGGCCAAGAAAACACCAAAAGTTCTGTTTTGACTTGTCCGAGCAAGCAGAGGCGACATAATGTAAAAAAACACAGGAGCCGATAAATTCCTAAGACCACGAAACCATAAAACAGAACTAGTCGTCGCGCCAGATGATTAGCAATCTGGTTTATTCACTCTCGAACTCCTAGCTTTCTATCATTGTGCTGCATAGCAAGAGCGGATTACGGCAAAGAACGCGACAGCTTTCTTGATGACAAGCGCCACTAGGATTTCAGCCAGTGATTTGATGAACGCCAGTGATCGCGTGTATCCTGATTCATCCCTTCTATTCCACATGGATCATCCTCAGCTTGGCCTATAAGGAGCGGTCTTGAGCCACGTTTTGTTCACAGACCACTGCGAATACCTTGTGAGGGCTTCAAACGATGATACCATCATCCATATCTCTTGAATAAAACCAGAAGCAACCTCTATTTTAGGTATAGTTTATATTATCATCAAATAACAGTGTGGTACCTATATGCGCCTGGAAAGTTTGAGGGAGGACCAATCTACCCTGTATGGTCCTTACAGGTCTATAGGATACCGCGTGCGGTTGCTAAGACCGGCTGGCCTATACTATATATTATCTGCTTAGTACTGGCGATGCAGGGCCTACGCTCGCGTTTGTGCGTGAAAAGTTGCATGTTTTGCCGCCTGACCCGATTACCACAGGAACGGGTCTTTCAGTGAACATACACATGGTTAAGGCAGAAACCACTATCTTGCTGAACGGTGGGACATGGCGTTTCAGCCACTATTTTGGTCTACAAGAAACTGCTGCTCGTCTTTTGGACCATATGCCCAGAGCATGTTCATACTGCATGCAGCACAGCGGTTGTTTTGCTGTTCTTCCAGGTAGAAAACGTAGTCGACCTTAATCTGTTCTGCTTTGTTCCGTTGTATATAAGCAACATGTTTCTTTTGG